>JAXGGA010014445.1:0-32107 GCA_038373865.1 Uloborus plumipes
CTTGAGGTCAAACTTTGAAAGATATTTCATTGACTGTTTCTGTGTGTGACAAAATTGATTTTTTTTTTCTTTTTCAAGTAATTTGTATATTATTTTATGTAAATTAATGTTCAGTGAATGTACGTTTCCCAACAGTCGTTTGTTGGTTTTTCTTTTCCTCCCAGTCACCACATCCGGTTAATCTCTCATCAGGGTAGGTACGGCGATGACTGGTGGGGTTTAAATAAAATAAATATCCTTGAGTTCCAAACTATATATTTTGTGAAAAAATATTTGTATTAAAAAAAAAAGAAAACAATAAAATTTCTCAAAGTAATATTTTTATTGAAAATTTATTGAATGTGAACATTCAAATATGAACATTTTAAATAACTTGAACTTATGTGCATCTGGTTCTAATCTAATTACATAGAAGCTGCCATTTCTCATTTAAATTTTTAATTAGCTGTTTTTCTTTTTTAATACTAGGGGTCAGAACCCATGCTTGCTACCGCTCTCCAACCCCTTGAATTGTTGCGCAAATTATTTTTTTGTTTGAGTCTCAAACAAAAATCTCTAATAATTTATATATTATTCCAGTAGTCTTTATACGTAAAAAAAGGGACTATTTTAAAAATTCCATAAAGTTTCTATTAAAATTTATTTAGTAGAATTTTAACATTTTAATGGAAGTTTTAGAACAGTTGTCTCAATTCTTTCAAAGATGCTTAAATCTGGCCCCTACCACGTTACCATACAAAGCTGGAAATTGCTTTCTACAACTTTAGCACTGTTCAGTTGGCACACCCACAAGGTGAGCTAAGGAGCTTAAGCCCCTCTCTGAAGCATGAAGACTAGCCTCCTTGACAAGACCAAAAAGTCTAAAAATAGCGTTTCTTCATCTTTAACTTCGGAAAAATTCTGGGAGAAACCACCCATTTATCAAACTTCTTCCTAATTTCAAAAAAAAATAAATAAATAAATAAATAAATAAATAAAAGTATAATTTATTTTTCTAGGAAAATTTCCGAAACTGAGCACTTACCCGTACTTTCTTTCATGACTTGGCCTACAGTAGCTTATTGGAATTTTAACTTCAAAGTATTTCCAGCACAAAACTTTCGTTTAACATCTCCAAAAACAGCCTTAGAATGTTTTAAACGGGAAAACTTTTCAATCTCCCCTCTAATTTTGCGATCACCAAAGATAATTTAAAATTGCGTTTTTCAACTTCAATGTCGAAAAATTTCCGAGAAGCCTTTTCTTTTCATGAGGCGGGGTGGGTCCGTTTGAAACTTCATGAACTTTGCCTTTAACATCATGTATCGGGGTTCCTCAAAGCTTCTAACCCCTGCCAGGAAAACTTCCTGCTTGCGCCACTGGTTGTTTTAAATCATAACCCTTAAATTAGTGAACTGCTTTGTTCTTGGCCAATTGATATTCAACATGTTAAATCCAAAAACTTGGAAAGCACTTCACAGCATAAAAAATACATGTTTACCAGTTTTATCATCTCTCAAAAAATTTTTACTTTGGTTATAAGTGCTACTGCATCAAGTTTCCTTTTCAATGAAAGAATCATGCAAGTCCTTGATAAATTTCCAAGACTTGGTTTGTCCTTAAATAGTAGTTAGACTTGATATTTTCTCATATTTGCTCAAGGTCTGTCGTCCAGACCAAGAAAGCATCTTCCTAAGTTAATTTTGAGAAATTTAGTATTTAAGTTCTTTGATATTGGTTGGTCAACATACTGCCAGGTGCATAATGCTGTTCTTTATAGTTTAGTGCTCTTGCTGCTTTTTAGCATTGTACGACATTGTAGACAACGCACATGTAGTTAACTACAAATTTGCAAAAATGGAGATATTGCTTTTGGAGACAGCCCCCCCCCCCCCCTTGCAGGCTCTCTTTCCCAATGGGCACAAACGTGCAGGGCTGCGGAATTGATAGGGCTGTTCTAGATACCTACTTTTAAAGCTAGACCACAGAGCGATGGCGTGGACTGGAAGTTGAAACGGACCACTTCATTTCAAATTACGTTAGATTAGCGAGGACGCGTGGCTTCACTGCTTGCACGCTCTCGTTAATCCTACCTATTTCAAAATGAAGTGATGCTTCTCGTCCAACTGTCATCTCTCTATGGTCTAACTTTATATCAACATCAAAAAGAAGTGGATTACTGGAGAAATGTACTCAAACATATTGTAAAGATCTCCCAACAATGGGAATTATTTGAGATAAGTGGAATTATTGAGTGAATTTGATCCATTTCTTGCATATGACTTTAAAAAAAATAGGGACTCTTGATAAAGGTAACACTTCTTATTTATTAGAGAATATCTGAGATGAGTTTATTGATGCAATGGAATAACAGGTCCTAAAATAATATAAAAGTTATATCAGCGAAAAATATTTTTCAATTAGTGTTGATAGTACGCACGATCTATCTCATGCTAACCAGTTATTTTTTTATGATTTGATAGGGTAAAGGCAGTGTTAAGGTAAAAAAGATTCTAGAAATTTCCAGGGGACTCACGCTTCAACGGGATTCTACATAAAAATATATCTCGATACCTTGCTTTTCGATTTTCTTTGTCAACTATAATAAATTAGAGACTGTGCTATGGCCATAGGGACCCCATGTGCCCAGGGCTCCCAATAGGTTAAAGATGGCCCTGCTTGATGGCTTTTGTGTTTCATGCATATCTTCCTAAAAAGGCATAATGTTATGGTAAGATTTTTTTTTTCTCAAATCAGTTCCTACTGATCACAATTTGTTACAGGCAAAGTTTAATACCGAAGTTTTGCCTTCAATTGGTGAGTTGAACTGCACCAATATTGTGACACTTACTGGTGTGCTACATTTATTTTTGCAAAGTTTGTTGCTACTTTCAGCTTCAATGAGACATCTACCTGCCAGCAGCTCAGTTACTGTCTATTCCAGGCTGATGAGTTAATAACAGGGGCAAAACAGCAGTCTCTGGATGGCATAACCTGGCTATTGGTATATTGTAAGTAGTAATTAATTTGTCATTTGACTGGTTTTTGAAATAAAAATCTTATGACTGATTAACTATTACAAAGATGTAACTACTTGAAGACTAATTTTGTTCTTTGGCATCATCTAAATAAAAAATATCGCGTTAAGCTGTATAATAATTTTAAATGAATACAAGCTCAGATCCCTCTCAAGAGATAAAAACATACATATGAAAAAATGCCATTTTTTTTTTAAATTTTTTATTTATAAAACTAAAAATGAAGACTTACAATGAAAAATGACAATATAAAAGCAGTAACTTCAAAAATTAATTGACTAGCAATTAAAGTCCTATAGTGTAAGACCTTCCTCCTGGATTATGAATAGCTCCAATAACAGGTTTGGTAACCATCCATTCATACCACACATTTCGAGGGGAAACACATCTCCAGAAATGGACATCTAACTGTTGACTGGAATCAACATATACAGAGTCCTAAAAAAGAAAAGAAAAAAAAAAAAAAGACTTCATAGAAGTAGATTCTTTTTTGTTTCAAAGTGATGTGTCATATAGTTGCATCAAACTTGAGCTTTACACTGAAGTGACAAAAGTCATGGGATAGCAATATGCAAATTTTCAGATGGCAGTAGCATCGCATAGAACAGGTATTAATGCGCAGTGCTTTTACAGAGCTTTCATTTCTGTTCAAGTTATTCATGTGAAGAGGTTTTAACGTGATGATGACCGCACGACGTGAATTAACAGACTTTGAACGCGGAATGTCAGTTGGAGCTAGACGCATGGGTCATGCCATTTCGGATATCGTTAGAGAATTCAACATTCCCAGATCCACTGTGTCAAGAGTGTGCCGAGAGTATGAAATTTCAGGCATAACATCCCACCATGGACAGCGCAGTGGTCGACCGCCTGCACTTAAAGATCGAGACCGGCGACGTCTGCAAAGAGTCGTAAATTCTAACAGACAAGCAACACTGCGTCAAATCACCGTAGAAATCAATGTGGGACGTACAATGGACGTGTCTGCTAGAACTGTGCGGAGAAATTTGGATTTCTTGGGCTATTCCAGCAGAAGACCGACTCGAGTGCCTTTACTGACAGAACGACATCGCTTGCAGCGACTCTCGTGGGCACGTGAGCATTAGGGTGGAGCGGTCCTCCATGTTAAAATTTTTTTTTATTCAAATCTAAATGGGGCGGGGTGGGAAAGTTGTTCTATGTACTAAACATCCTAAATATGAAATATCTTTTTAAAATATTAATATTTAATACTGCCCCAACAGCGTTCAACATTTAAAAAAATCATAAAAATTGACATTTTTCAATATTTTTTTTTTCAAAAATTTTTTTCAATAGTCATTTTTGGGCGGGGTGGAAAAGCCGTTATATGAAATAAACATCCTGAATGTAAAATATCTTTTTGAAATTTTAATATTTAATACTGCCCCCATATGTTAAATATTTGACAAAATCCTAGAAAATGTGGTTATTTCCATTTTTTATTTTCCCTTCCAGTTAGCCACTCCTCCTTGGCTCCAGTACAAAAAGCCTCTACTCCCCCTCCCCCCTTGCCCACTGTCTGTGGGGCTGTTGTGAAATGTAGGGTAAAACCATTCTGGCGTACATCGTGTCGCATTTGCTTCCATTGAGTCGTCTACTGTCTAGCAGATTTCACTTTATTCCAAGTCAATTCGCTTTTGTAAGCTTCTATAATTATTTTAGAGGTTGAATTGTGTTTAAATGATGTAATGTCATAGTTAAGAAGCAAATTTGTATGCCCTGTTTTCGGACATGGGTGTGATTTACCTATTAATTGTTTACCTACTTATGAAGACATAATGTTGTGTTATGTGTGGCTGTGATAGAGAAGCAGCAAACCAAAACAATACAAGAACCTAGTTAGTGAAACATGTGAAGAAGTTGCTGAGAAGGTGATGAAACTATGGGAATTAGCTTCAATTCTGGTTAAACACCATCTTAAGATAGTGTAAAAAATTAAAGCATATCATGGTAAGTATAGAAACTTATTAAAACCTTATGCTTCAAGAAAAAATGTTAAAAGATTTTGTGATAAGATAAAACTATTCAGAAAGAATGCCAAGTCCCTTTTTGACATAGCAACATGCAAGTGTGACTCTTTTGACTCTTGCATCTGTGAAACAATGCGAAAAATATCAATTGCAGAAAGACATTTTTGATTGATCAACACACTGACAGAAAGATGACCATTGGCAACATTGATGTGAAATCAACAAAAATAATCTTCAAAGAATAAATCGAAAGAGAAAATTTGAATTATTTCTGGAAAAAAATACAATGTCTACTCATTCCATCAGCAGCAGCACATGCCCAAGCTCACCAGTAAGAAAGAAAAAGGAACATTTTCAAATGAAACACATCAAGAAACTGGACCGAGTACATCACATGCAACTAGTGGTTTAAAAGAGTATTCCGCAGTAGCTAAAAGGTATAATTAAGGTATAATAATAAGGGTAATAGGTATAAAATTTCTGACAGAGCTGGAGCAGCGATTGTCTCAGCTATACTCCAAGATGTTGGTTTGGTTTCTCAAAGTGACTTATCAAAAGTTGTGGACAGAAGTAAAAGTAGACGATCCAGACAAAAAGAAAGAGCTCTGGTAACTAATACAACCTTGGTTGATATGAAATCTAATCAAATAGGTTTATACTTTGATGGCAGGAAAGATAAAACTATTTTCAAGCAGGAATCAAGGAGAAAAGTTATATTAGAGGAGAATAAGCTTGATAAAGGAACCAGGGTCTGAATATATGGGTCAAGTTTCCTTAAGCTCTGGAAAGGCAATAATTGTAAGTGAAGAAATACAGCACTTTTTAACAAAAAATAATATTGATAATAGTAAAATTGCTGTTATTGGCAGCGACGGAACGGCAGTTAATACTGGAGTGCAAGGAGGTGTCCTTCGAATTTTGGAAACAAAGTTTGAAAAGCCATTACACTGGTTTGTATGTAAACTGCATGCAAATGAGCTTATTCTGCGCCACATTTTCGAACACCTTGACGGTAGTACAATTGGACCTCAAAGTTTTTCAGGACCTGTTGGCAAATAACTAAAAGGCTGTGAACACCTTCCGGTTGTAGCAGTTAAAAAGATTTGTTGTACACTCCCGAAATTGCGGTATTTACCGAACTCATTAAAAGCGGTCATCGACTAAGTAATTCAACGAAACGGATATTTCGGACATCTCGAAAATATTCTTATTGCAATGTGAGCTGACGACAGGCAGGACGTACAAGTTTTGGCATTGCGCAGAATTTTAAAGGCACGGTAGGTAAATAAACCTTCAAGGCATGTTATTCGCACATTTGAAATTCCTAAGTTCAACTTCGCAGCTACTGAATACATTGATATAATAAATTGGGCTAATGTGACAGTCACTGAGCAGCCGTTAACCAAGCAGTTTAATGATCAAGTTATCTCAGGGTGCATCATGCATCCACAAACTACAAATAATATCATAGTATCCCATGTCAAGCTATTCCCTTGCCCCAATCAAGCCACTGAAAGGTGCGTGAAACTAGTAACTGAAGCGTCCGCTTCGGTTTGTGGACCTATCAGACGGGATGGATTTATTAAAACTTGTTTGGAGTCACGCAAACAAATGCCATTTTTTAACATTAAAGGACAATACAGACCAGTATAAGTAGATATTTTAATCATTGTCGTTAATGTGATTGTAAGTTTAACTAATATATCTAAAAAATTGCAATTTCTATGATTTTGTAAAATGTTTAATATTATTGTGGTATAATTAAATACTAATATTTTAAAAAGAAATTTTGTATCCAGGATTTGTATTGCATAAAACAACTTTTCTTCACCGACCAAAAATGATTATCGAAAAAAAAAGTTAAAAAAAAATTCTGAAAAATGGCAATTTCTATGATTTTTTAAAATCTTCAATATTGTTGGGGCAGTATTAAATATCAATATTTTTAAAAGATATTTTATATTCAGGAAGTTGATTTGACAGAACAACTTTCCCACCCCGCCCAAAATTAATTATCAAAAAAAATTTTTTTCGCTCCACCCTAGTGAGCATATCGGTTGGTCCCTAGATGAATGGAAAACCGTGGCCTGGTCCGATGAGTCACGATTTCAGCTGGTAAGAGCCGATGGTAGGGTTCGAGTGTGGCGCAGACCCCACGAAGCCATGGACCCAAACTGTCAGCAAGGCACTGTTCAAGCTGGTGGTGGCTCCGTAATGGTGTGGGCTGTTTTTTTCATGGCATGGACTTGGTCCTCTAGTGCGACTGGACCGAACATTGACTGGAAATGCTTATGTGCAGCTACTTGGAGATCACTTGCAGCCATTCATGGACTTCATGTACCCAAACAACGATGGGATTTTTATGGATGACAATGCGCCATGTCACCGGGCCACAACTGTTCGCAATTGGTTTGAAGAAAATTCTGGACAATTCCAACGAATGATTTGGCCACCTAGATCGCCCGACATGAATCCCATTGAGCATTTATGGGACACCATCGAGAGGTCTGTTCGTGCCCAAAATCCTGCCCCATCAACGCTTTCACAATTATGGACGTCTATCGAGACAGCATGGCTCAATATTCCTGCAGAAGACTTCCAACGACTTGTTGAGTCCATGCCACGTCGAGTTGTTGCACTTCGCCGGGCAAAAGGAGGGCCGACACGATATTAAGAGGTATCCCATGACTTTTGTCACTTCAGTGTATATTTATTTGGCAAAACTGCTTTCATTCTTTGATTTATTTATTTTACTTAACTTTCTCGGTATTAATGCAGATATTTGTTGCTTCAGAAGAGAAGAAGAAGTTGCTTTTAGAACAAAGGTCACTACAAAGAATTCATTTGTTTTGTGAGTGGAACCTCATTATGTTTCTTTTGGGACCGCCTACTTAATACTTATGATTAAATTTTCATAAAGAAAATTAATAACATTCAAGGATGAAATAAAAAGAAGTTAGACAAAATTTACAGAGAGGGAAGACAAGATGCAATAGTCGCGAGATATATGTTTGAAGTATATACATATATATAATCAACATAAGTTATCCCATTTTCAATGCAAAAACATTTTGAGCCTCTGGTTGCAAATATTCACAACAAAGCTGTCCCAATATAAATTTCTGTTTGCATCTAAAAGCTTTTATCTTTTGGCATGAAAAGAAGGATTTCTTGTAGCAAAAAAAACATGTGTATGCAGTATTTCTGTGCTTATTTATTGTTCTTTTTCATTCCGACTTCACATGCTGCGTAAAATTTTTAAACAATGATGCTATTCTTATACTACTAGCAAGTTAATAAAGAAATGAGTTTTAACTAATATCTAAATTCATATACAAAACCAGAGTAAAATTTAGCATCAATACATAATTAATTAGAATATATGAATCTCCAAACACATAACAAAAAAGTTCTTATGTCAAATTCTGTTATTAAAAAAAAATAAGTTTGACAAAATAAGGGAAGTAACTATTCACACACACACCACATCATTCAAATTTTTCAATTCTTTTTTGTTTGAAATGCAGAAAATTTAGGAAATTCAACATTTTAATGTTTGTATAAAATGATTGAAATATCATAGTTTACTAGTTAGGAATAATTTACAAAAATTTAATTGAATAACATTAAAGTGCAAAAGAGGAAATGAAAATTGTCAACTTACTTTTAGAGGGAAAAAAATTGGAAACCAACTAAATAAACCTGGGGAATGGGTAGACGGAAGAATGCCTGAAATTAACAAATTACTCAGTGATCTTTAAAAGTATCAAGTGAAAATAACTAAAAAATGAAGACAATAAAATATTACATACTCAGTTTGATATCTTTATACAGAACAGTATCAAAATATCCAGCAAACCCATGAACAACACAGTTGTAAGGGATTTTAAAAGTTAGTTTTCCATATCTTGTATTATTTGGAACTTCAACTAAAAAAGATAATGAACAATGATTTCAATGGCTTGGTTAAAATATTATTAACACGAGCAAAGCTTACAAGTACTTACCTCTATTCGGATGAAAAAATGTGAACAATGGTTGTGGAGTAGACAGAGGAGTGTGGTTGTGCAAATGTACAACATATGGCATTTCATACAAGGCCTGAAATTCAAGTACACACACATTTAGAAAGATCTTACAATAATAAGAACAGCTTTGAAATCTCGCGAAATAATACTTAGAAACAAAGTATTTTTGAATGTTCGAAAATATTTTAAGTAATTACAAAGTAAAAAACCACTTTTAACAACTCACTTTTGTAAACAAAAAACGGCTTGCAACTGGTATATAAATATATGCAGGGACGTCATTTCAAGTTTTTCCAGGGGGGGGGCAAAGGGTCCAAACACAATGCAATTTCATCGGAAAACATAAAAAACCACGCCCACTTATATGTAAATACATTGATTTCTCAAAGTGGGGGGGGGGGGGGGGGCTGACCCTCTTAATGACGGGCCTGAATATATGCTTAAAAAAACATTAACTCATCATAAATGTCAGAATCTGCAATGCACTGAATGATGAAATGCTTACTTTTTAAGGAACACCTACTATCTGAAAGTACTAAAGTTTTGTATTTGTTCCGGATGTTTTTTTAAAGCTTAAAAATGCAGTTGATGTCACAGTCACATATTGTATTTTCTTTTGCTTTAATCCTTTTTTAATTCGAACAGTGAGGATGGTTGAGAAATACATAAGTACCTTTACAAAGCAAATATAAAACAATGTAGTCAAAGCAAATATTAAAAGATTTGTGCTTTGATTATATTGCAGTTAAATGGTTATCAAGAGGAGCATTCAATTTTGCTGATGGGATGATACAGTTGCTTCTTAGACTGTACTACTCTCGAAAATTAGCAGGTAACTTTAGGCTTAGAATTGTAAAAAATTACTCAATGAATCTAATTTCATTTAAATCAGAAAACAAAAGAGTTCTAACTTATGAAAATGCAATGAAAAAGGTCTCAAAAATGCAAAAAAGGCTGCAGAAATATTTTTAAAAATGCACAAAAATTGGAGGAAGATCATAGAATAGGAAAAAATAAAAATACATTCCATGCTCTTTCGGTTACTGTTGCTAATTCTCCACTTTAGGCCGAGGTCAATATTACAAAATACAAACTATCGATTGAGTCAAATTTAGAAGCAAAGGAGACAAAAAGCAACTTACAGAAGGCGGTTTATCCTTTTCACGCATAGCACCTATTTCACTAAATAATTTAGGAGCACTTACAGGAACTGCATAATTTGTATAGCTGGATGGAATGCTGATACCGTCCTCTAATTAAAAAAAAAAAATAATAAAATAAAGTATAACAAGACAGCAGGACACTTTAGAAGTTATAAATAAGCAACTATTTTCAATAGTTGAATTACATATGATTGAGAATATTTCTTGCGCAGTAGACTGAACTAATGTCCAAAACATGCATAAAATAGTAACTAAAACCATACATTCGATACTTAATGGCTTTGACTTGTGAGAGCAAGAAAAATCACATTATATGAATAAATAGATAAAAGTAAAATGCATATGTAGATCCAAAAATTTAATTTCACATCACAATTTACCTTTAAGGAACTTTTGAGCACCATCTAAGCACTCTGGGGACAATTCATTGTCGCCAAAAGAGCCCAAAAGCTCAGATACAAGGATATCTGCTTTCTCGGTTGGGTTAAATTCTCGCATATCACAGCGAACAACAGTAACCTGATCACCCCACATTTCATATTGTTGTGCACATAATCTGCAAGAAAGAAAAACCATTAAGAAATGAGCATACTTGTATTAATCTTATAGTTCATGGTACTTTTTGCCGTAGCAAGACTTGAATACCTCTACTAAAAATTAAATTTAAGCTTGGTTAGGACTCATAATACTTAAAGCTACGATTTAAATATTTAGGTCATTTAATGGGGAAGAACTAAAAACATGCATATTTAAGCATATTTAAGTTTTTAGAAATGGAATCACAATTTTACAAAGTGTCAATTTACTTTAAAAAGTGACTACTAGCAAAACCGAATCTACCAGTCACTGGCTCCTAACCAAATTTCATAGTTCGCATCCATCACTTTTTAAAGAAAAGAATGCACTTGAACTATAATAAATATACATTATGCTTAGTTAAACAATTTAAATAAAAAGCAAATATTAAAAATCTTCAGAACCAGTACGTTCAAGATATATTGGAATTGCTTTCAAAATTAATATGCAATGCTTTATTTAAGCTGAAACAGTACTTACGTAACAATGGCATTTGGATTTTTTTCAACTGCATACACTTTTATTAAACGCTGAGCATTTTTTGCTGCAGCTAAAGCAGCTCTGACTAATGGACCTCTGCCAGCACCAACAACCATCAACACGCTAAAATAAGAATTTTTATTACTAAAAGTTGAAATATATCAACCAAAAACAAATGCATCATCCAAAATTAAAAAAAAATAAATGAATTAAATAATAATAAAACATAGGTTTGATATAGACGCAAATGGGAAAAAAGGAAAATCACACTAATTAGAAAACAGGACAGATTTAACAGCATTTAAACAGAAAAAAAAGGAAGAAAGGATTCAGTTTTAGATCTGCTACACATTTTTACAAAAATAGAATTCCAACTGCGTTCAAATCAAACATTGCTTGGTGAAAATATATTTTCTATAGCTGGTGATAAATAAGTAATAGTGTTCCGTAGTTATTTACCTTCAATGTACTTTTGTATAGGGTAGATTAGCATGTACAGGCATCCCTTTTTTTGCATGTACGAGAATGAACAGAATTTTTAATATTATAGTATCAAGATGTGAGCGAGAAGGTGCATCGGAACATGAGGCAAATTTTCCACTGGTGCACTTTTTAAATCAATAACACTGTGCAAATCTAAGTTCTAGGTTAAATAGTTAAGTCAAAATAGTTTAGGCACAATTTCTCCTTATAAGGCAGCAAATTCATAATTTGCTTCTATACACTCAGGGGGGGGGGGGGGGACTATACAAAATTTTGACTTAATTAAAATTAATGCTAAAAAAGTCACACTAACGATTGCAGAATGACCAGTTAGAAAAAAAAATCAATTTCTGTTAAAGATACAAAAAGATGGGGCATTTTAACATATAAATGCTATAAATAGACAAGAAGAGAAGAAACACTCGCAACTCGGAAGACTGAAAACTAGCATGGAAAAAAAAAAAGAATAAAAAAATGGAGATTAAAGGGGACAAATACAAAAAGGGCTCAACTGTGAGGACATCTCTGCGGCCACTGCACATTCCCCGCCCTTTTTCTTTAAATTCGTATCTTTATTTATTTATTAAAAAGGCCCCCTAAAAACCAGCCAACAGCAGAACAGGATTAGTAACTTTATAATTCTCTTCCACAAAAAATATGAAAACAGTAAATTAAGCAAAAGAGAAATTATTTCTTAGTTACCAAGCAAAATAAATACTTACATTGTTTTTGTATCCTTTTCTTCTTCACTAACTTTGTCTAATAACGCACAGTGGATAGCCTAATGAAAAAAAAAAAATCTTTTAAAACTTATCAATATTTTTCTGCTGTTTTAATCATCAAATAGACAAAAACAATGACCACTGCTGCAATGTTTAGTGTGGTAAGTGCTAATAATAAAAAAGAGCATAAGTTAGTAGGATAAAAGTAACTAACATACCCTCTGATATTCTGTATATTTTGTTGGGTCCTTTTCAAATATTTCATATGTGTTTGATTCTAAATTATCCATCAAGGGCTAAAAAGAAATAATAATTAAAGATCAACATAAAAAAACTGATGACATACTTTTAACAGGATGGTATTAAACAACAATTTTTTTTACGGTATTGAAATACAGAACAAGTTATAACTTCTAACTTACCTAGAATTCCCCCCCTCCCCCCAAACAATAAACATTTTGACAAAAAGATCACTATTCATCATCAACTATGTACAGAGTAACAATTTATTTTGGTTTAGTTTTAGAACTGGTTTTAGCTACATTAGGGGAGCTTAATCAAAATAGAACTCTAGTTCTCTCTATCAGCTATACTTTCTTACATTAGCTCTTTTAATGTGCCAGCTGCTATACCTAAAATGTGCAACTTTAACATTTTCTTGTGCTCTTCTAAAGTTTAGGGTTCTTAAACAAGACCTGCTTTTGGTGTACTGGCCCTATTGTGTCTACAGTCTAGTTACTTCAAGGAAAATTAACTGGATGAAATACACATCTGGCAAGTTCAGTTACAACGCTTCATCAAATCAAGGTTAGCTTGTCAGTTCTTGTTATGCAGATGCACCCATTACCTAATACGAGACTGTTTGAAAGTATGCATGTAATCATATCAGGGCTCTTCCTAGATTGAAGGATTGTGCACACTTCTCGCAATATTATTAAAAATCCTACTCAACAAAATTCCGTTTATAAGCAGTCACCATTTAATTTTTTGGCCATGGTGGAAAAATCCACCTTAGATTTTTTCCCCTAGTGTGTGAACCCTGAATATAATAACAAAATTTCTATGTTTCGTTTTTTACTTGATGAAAAGATTCAACATAATTTTGTCACACGTTTATTTCACTAAAATGTCACGTCTTGGAAATTTGAGCTGCCAGGCAAAAACTAATGTCTAATTTGAGTTCACTACACCGAAGTCAATGAAATCAGTTCGAAATACAGTAGCATTAAAATGATTGCTGCTACGTGTCATATAATGATGAGATGCAAAGACTGCAAGATAACTATAAGGGACTTCTGAATAAATGATATTTAGATAGGGACTTCTCAAATAAAGACTATTTATACATAGATGTATTAAATATATAAACTATTAGCAAAAATGATAGGAATAAAATGAAAATTGAACAAAATTTTTTTATTCTGGTACTATACTTGCCATTTCTGTGAAAAAAGTTTCAAATAAAAACAATTTTCACAAAAATAATTTATGACAGTCAACAATAACTTATTATACAAAACTTAATTCATACATAGATTTTTTCTACTTTTCCCTGCCAAAATTATAACTGTTTATGACCTTATAATTATCACACTATTCATCCAATTCGTTTCTTTTTCAATTTCAGAAATCAGTGGCATTAATGAACTTTCTTCTTTTATTGTTAGCTGCATCCAAATTGTGCTAGGCAAGCGATCATTCATTTGATTTTTGCTTTTTTGTAGTTAATTTTTATTCTGATTTTATTAACAATTTTTAAAGCAAAATATTTGCACTTTTCATACAGGCCAGAACAGGTCAAGACTGAAATCTTCTCACTTTTCCAAGTTTTCCACAGCATTTTTTTTTTTTTTTTTTTTTGGGGGGGGGGGGGGAATCCACATTATTAGATGTCAACTGAAAATATTTATTATTAATATTGTACAATTTTACTGTAATTAAATCAAGTTAATTCACCAAAAAATGCTTCCAAAAATCTAATAATTGTTATCACAATTTTAGTCAAGTTAAAACAAAGTTAAAATTTAATTACACTGGTTACTCAGTAAATGTTAGTAGGATTTTATAAATACATTGAAAGATTAACAATTTCCAACTGATGCAAATCATCCACCCATATGAGAGAATGCATCTGGCAAGAATCCCCAGCCAAGAGAGGTTATCTAGTTGAAGGGCATGGGTAAAAAGGTGGAAATTGGAATATTTAAAAGTTAAATGTTTTTTGATAAACCTAATAAAATTTAATCTAAAATTGAAAAAAAAAAAAAAAAAAAAAAACCTCAGCATACTTGTAATGGAATTTGTAAGTAATCTTCATATCCTTTAGCATAACTAGCCAAAGCATCATCAGGATCTTGAGTCTGAAAGAAAATTCTGCTTAGAATATTTTTCAATAAAAAGTTCAACATTATTATATGAGTTTACATGACCGAAATGATATACAGTAGAGAACCAATTATCCGGGATGTTCGGGACCAAAGCTATCCCGGTTAACTGAATTTCCCTGTTTTCTGGATCGCTACGCAGCGATATTTGCCAATTGTTTATAAAACCCAAGTTTCTTTCATAAGTAGTAATGCATCTTAAAATCTGAAGAGAAAACGATCTAGAAGTGCTTATAGATATTACAATATTAAAAATTTCTGAGCTATATGCCACTTATATGGTATTTATAAAGAAACCGTTCATATTCATTTCGGTATTTCAAAAGAAAAACGAAAAAAAAAAAAAAAACCTTCATTTTTTACAAATTGCCGAAAATGCGTATTTAAAGTAGCGGAAAAAATCGACAAAATGTTGCCGGTATTCTGGTTTCCCGGTATTTTGGTTCCCGGATAAAAGGTTCTGTACTGTATTATAAAATTAAGAATAATCAGAGTCGAAGCTTTAGCCACTTTGCTAGAGCTATGGCCTGGCTGAATTATAAGCTGTGGTTTGGCCTATTCGGAATCTGAGGCTATCCAATAATGAATAGCGTACATCTATTTAATTAAAAAGTTCCAAAGAAATAAATGAAAAAAACCTTTCATTGTATTTCATTAGTAGCAGACCTGCCAACTTCTTTAAGTAAAAACAAATCAGGATGATTGATGGAAAAAAAAAGAAATCAGAATATTTCGTGAATATAGTCACGAAAATGTAATAACATTAAATCCATCTACATGAAAAGAAAAATATGTTATGTACGAGGTGTGGCTAGAAAAAAACCGAACTGATGCTATAAGAAAATTTTATTTTCCATTATTTACAATTTGATGTTATTTCCTTCAATGTACTCTCCTCCTCGGTCTACACACCGCTCCATACGAGTTTTCCACAGTTCTTAGCCATACTGCAGATCATTTTCGGTAAGTCCATACATTACTTCCGTCGCTTTTTCTTTTACTGCTTCAACACTCTCAAATCTAGTTCCTTTCAAAGCTGACTTGACTTTAAGGAAAAGACAAAAATCACAGGGGGCCAAATCAGGTGAGTAGGGTGGATGGTCTAAGATGAGAATGTTGTGATTGGCTAAAAACGTCTTCACTAACAACGCATTGTGAGCTGTGCCATTGTCTTGGTGCAGGATCCATGTCTTTTTTTCCTGAAATCGTTCCGTTTTTCCGTACTCGTTCACGTAGGGTAGTCAGGGCGCTAATGTGGTAATGCTGATTCACTGTTTGTCCCTCTGGCGTCCTGACTACCCTACGTGAGCGAGTACGGAGAAAACGGAACGATTTGTGGAAAAAAAGACATGGATCCTGCACCAAGACAATGCCCCAGCTCACAATGCGTTGTTAGTGAAGACGTTTTTAGCCAATCACAACATTCCCATCTTAGACCATCCACCCTACTCACCTGATTTGGCCCCCTGTGATTTTTTTCTTTTCCCTAAAGTCAAGTCAGCTTTGAAAGGAACTAGATTTGAGAGTGTTGAAGCAGTAAAAGAAAAAGTGACGGAAGTAATGTATGGACTTACGGAGAATGATCTGCAGCATTGCTATGAACAGTGGAAAATTCGTATGGAGGGTGTGTAGACCGAGGAGGAGAGTACATTGAAGGAGATAACATCAAATTGTAAATAATGGAAAATAAAAAATTTTTATAGTATCAGTTCGGTTTTTTTCTAGCCACACCTCGTATATATGTGTGCATTTTTACGTTCCCTATACAATCCAGTTCATGTCGGATCTCGTCTAAATTTTGGCAGGATCACTTGGCCACTTAGGAAGGGTCGCAGGTTTTTTTGAACTTCAAAGAAGTGCTGAACAATTCCACTTTAAATTTAAGGACACAAAAATGGCTCGTTCTACCCGAAAAAATTGTTGGATCTTCTTGATCTTGGTCTCATTAAAAAGATGGGGAAAAATACCTTTTAAGAAGATTTCCTTACTGCAGTTTCGAAAATAGCTAATTAACAACTTCACCAGGAAAAAAGATACAAGCATTTTTAAGTTAGGGAAAACCAATTTTAAATTGCATAAAAATAAATCGCCTGAGCGATGCTAATAATTAGCATGAAAGAAATCATTGATAAGAAAAAGCTGAATAAATATTTGCTATTTTTTTGTCCAATGTGAACAAATAAAATTTTTGTTTCTGCTTTGACGCCTTTCCTGCAATGGAGATTTAATTATTGATTATTATTGACTATTTTTTCGTGATGTGTGCCAGCAAAATTTAAGTAGCATTACTAGAGACTTTTTCTATTGACTTTAATTTAATTGGAATTTTTAGATATGCGTCACTTGACATATTTTTTTTTTAAGATAATCTGTGCAAAGCAGTTAGTGTTCCATAAAAATGATCTGCTAACTAAAAAACTATATTTTAAGTTCTATTAAAATGCAAAATAGTTCGCTAAATAAATGCAACAATTCACTAAAAAACAATAGCAAGTCCAATCAAAGCATGAGTACACATAGTGAAAACTTCAACACCAATTTTTGGTGCTCTATAATTTTTAGAAACTTAACAAGTTGCCAAGCAACATTAAATGATTGTAGTTTTTAGAGTGGTAAAATAGTAATGAAATCGAATAAGATTTAAGATACAGTGCTTCTTTTTGCAAAATAGAAAAATATCCAAAATCATCTTTCAATTAAAAATTGCAGACCGCACTTTCTCAAACGATCGGGAACGTTTTGCCACGATTTTTGAATATAAAAGTTTTGAAATGAACGAAAATAAAATGCACTGAACATTCTCGTGTTAAAAACAGCACGAGTATTATTCTTTCTAACAAAAAGGGCTCATTTTTGCAATCGCAATTTTTGTAAATCAGGACCGATCCGGGAACGTTTTACCGCGATTTTTGAATAAAAACGTTTTAAAAAGAAGGAAAAAGAAATGCAGTGAGTATTATTGTGTTGAAAATAGTTCGATTGTCATTCTTTTTCACAAAAAGGGTTCCTTTTTTGCGATCGCGATTTTTGTAAAGGATTCGATTTTGCGGTTACAATTTTTGCTATTTGTTACTTTTATTTTGCACTATTATCAAAAAATTTTGTGATGTAGCCGTATTACATTCTATTTCAAAAAGATAAACACCATCAATCGGAAATTCACGAATACGGCGATTCCCGCACTTTTCATGCCATCGGTTCGTTTATTGTAATTATTTATTCTTTATTTCACAATCAAACCAAGCAAAAATACAGTAGAATGTATGAGTATTTACTTATTTAACGTCTGTTTAAAATTGTTGGAATGAATTGGAAAAATCTTCTCGTTTTTGAGTGTTTTTTTCCCAAAAGTTGTTCGGGAAAAATTTTCGGCAATTCCGCCCCGCGTATAAGTCAACCCTTTAACCTTCATCTTCATTTTCAGGACTAAATTTCTCGACTTATAAGCGAGTATATACGGCATCCGGGATGTTTGGGACCACTGCTATCCCAGACATCTGAATTTTCCGGTTTTCTGGATAGCTAAGAAATGATGTTTGCCAATTGTTTATAAAACCCAAATTACTATAATAAATAGTAAAGCATCTTAAAATCAGAAGAAAACGGTTCGGAAATGCTTATATATATCGAAATATTAAAAAATACTAGTGAAAGAATTTAAAAACCAAAAAATATTTAGTTATTCACAAGACATAAGACCCTCACAACAAAAAAAAAAAAAAAAGGTAGGGGTGGGGCAATTCCCGAATTTTTTTAAAAACATGTTTTGGTAATGTTTTAAACAGAAAGAAAATTAAGGAAAGAGCAAGAATAAAATTTTTGAATACAAATGTGCGATTTTTCTACTAGTGTATCAAATAAATTCGTTACTATGAACGCATTTTTTTTTTCTTTTCTTTTTCTGTAAAGGTTTTGTTTTTGCGACTAAGGTAGTTTTTTGCTAATTGTTGCATTTGCATAGCATTAGTATCAATAGAAATTTGCTTTTTAAGTTCTTGCAGCTCTATTAAAGTCAAACCGCAAAGCGATGGATTAGCAAAAAACACCTCACCAGGGTTCGTACACACTTCTTTAAAAAAAATTCAAGGACTTTTAAGGACTTTCAAGGACTAAAAAATCCAAAAAATAAGGACCTCAAAGTAATTAATAAATTGGCCTATACATTTTAACATTTCCAAATTCAATTAGAGGATGATGCACAGTACAGAACATAAAAATATATAAAAAAAATCCTAAAAGTTTCCCGCAATAATAAAACAGAAAGAAAAATCTGAAACTGAAAATCACATTACATATCTTTTAATTCCAAACTTTTCTCTGATAATTTTACATCCAAAGAACTTATTTCAATTTCTTTTTCACTTAGTGTTTTTCTTAGTTCATGTGATTGCATAAACAAGTTAATGTCCTTAGATTTTTCAGCCTCATCAGCCAACTGATTAGCTTTTGCATTTGGCTCCATTATGTCCTTTTGAAAAAACATTTTCTTTTTAAAAAAAAATTACTTCCTCCTCTAATGCTTTTCATTTTACTTGTTTTGTTTCATTCTTTGCTTTAAATTTTTCATTTTCCAAGTCCTTTAAATCTGACCAATTGTGTCCCTGATTTGGCACCTGCATCGATGGATATGGATTCCTAAAACAGGAGCGGAGCTGCCCCCCCCCCCCGCCACTTCTTAATTCTGAATACAGTTCTCGGAACGAAGTGCAGCCAAAGCGGAAATGAGCTAATATTTAGAAAAGTGCCAATTTGAGTCCCAAGTGAATTTTCACTTGTATTTCAATAACTAGTTAAAAAAATAATTTTCCCCAGAAAGATGACAAGGTTTTGCTTTCATTTCATCTAATAACATCAGAAAAAAAAATTTTTTTCTTCAGAAAATATTGTTTTTATACATCAAAAATCAGATCGGTAACGTGTCCCCAGTAGCAAAGCTTTGCATGCTAACAGGTCATGCGCATTTTCTAACTTCACAAAAAAACGCACTTGCACAAAAAACGATTCTATTTTTACCCCTTTGTTAATATTTTACTTCATTTTTGTTTTAATCGATTTCTGATTTTCTAGCCGATTCGAAATAAGCGTGTCCCTAGTTCCGCCATCAGAGCGGTAACATAAACTTCCGATCTATGTTTAGGCTCCCAAAATCCTTTCCTGCTCCAAAACCACGTGATACTGCGTACCTGGTGGGATGTTTTATCGCACCGTTCTTAAAAGTTTGCATTTCTGCATTTAAAATTGTAGGTAAGATTTTTTAAAGTGATTTTATAAAATGTGTGTCATTTAAGTCATCAGATCGGTAACATGTGCTAAAATGCGCAGTTTTTATTATTTTAAAAATTATTTTATAAATAAGCATAGTCCTTTATTACAAGGGAAAAAACCATGTGTTTGATTTTGGTGTCGCGCGATCGACTCGGAAATAAAAAAAAAACCTTTGTCAGTTTGTCAGATCGGTAATAGTCAGAGCGGTAACATTGAAAAACAGTGAATATGTTACCTAACTAACTCTCACGTTTCAGAATTATTAAAAAGCAAAAATCATAGGTTTTAGCCATATATTGAATATTTTTGTTCTTAAAAAATGAAAAACAATGAGTTTTAGTAAAATTGCTTCATTTGTGGTTTGTATGACCTGACAATAGAAGTTAGTAAAATAAGAGAAATTGACACCATGGGTGCAAGTTCGGCCATGCTTCCAAGACGGAAAATATTTGAGATCCCCTCCCCCATGCGTGCTCAAGGGGGGAAAAAACAAATACTCTTTGATTTTACTGTGTCAAAACTGGAGGTTTAGTACTCATTTTATTTTTAGTAGTAAGATCATAGTTTTAAGTATATTCAAGCAAAAATGGGGGGGGGGGGGGATTTTCGAAATTTAAATTCTGAAAACCTTATTTTAGACGATCTTTAGTGATATCAGAAAAAGGCAGGGACGTCATTTCAAGTTTTTCCGGGGGGGGGGGGGGGGGGGCAAAGGGTAAAAACACAATACAATTTCACCAGAAAACAACAAAAACCACGCCCACTCATATGTAAATACATTTGATTTCTCAAAGTCAGGGGGTGGGGCAAATGACCCCCCTGCCCCTCTAAATGACGGGCCTGGAATAAGGTGTGGCTTATCTAAAGATTAGGCAAATGTAGGTACTCTTCCCGCGCAGTTTTTTAAAATTGAAATTTTAGACGATCTCCGATAATGTTAGGAAAGGAAGGTTCTGAAGTAGTAACCTCGGAAGTTTTTCTAGATCACAGCTGTACTAACAAAATTATAGTACATATTTGATAACGTCAGGGGAATGGAGTGTTCAGGGACTTTCCCACTCCTTAAAATTGCAGTTTTAAAAATAGTTTTAAACTTTTTAGTTCTGTTATGAAAGGAGATTCGAAGGCACTCGCCCAAATTTTTTTCGAAAATGTCTTAAAAAGCGATTGCAGGATATATCTGGTAACGTTAGGGAGAGGAATGAGGCTCAGAAACGTATCCTCATGGATTGAAAAAAGGTCCAAAATCAAAATATATTAGTTTTCGATAATATTAGAGTGAGGGTTTTATTTCTTTTTTTTAGGGATCAGATTCTCAAAATTTGCTCAAATTTAATTGAAAAAGCACAAAATTAAGAATGATAGAAAAGAATGAATGCAAAGGGTTGATTTAAATATTATACACGCAAATATGACATTTAACTTCCTATGATCACCAAAATTTTGGTTAAAAAATTATGAAAAAAAGTTATGAGTTTTGGTAACTCACATTTCCCGACTAATGCATAATTTTACTGCCTAAATTTCTAAACTTCGATTGCAATCTGAAATATCTGTGATAAATTTTTAGGAGGGGGGATATTTATGCTCCAGCTAAACTCAACTCAGATGCAGCTGCATTGAAATTCCCGAAGGGGCGTGGCAAAATGACTATCGTGCAAGTCTTCTGTTGTGGAATATGAAACATAAGATAAGTGAAAAATAATGGCAAGCACAAAATTAGAGATATTCATGTGGTAGAATCACACAGAAAACCAAAGTGGGAGACTGTTTCTGAGGCGGATGCAATCTGATTTCGAAATGCATAAAAAATCGAGACTGACGGGTAAAGGCGCGAAAAACAACGCAAATGTTAACTTTATGCCAAACCTGTAAACATTGACAAGTTTAAGGGTGTCGTAGAGAAATCCGATTTTATGTTTCGTTTATTTTTGTCTTTGGAAAAAAAACTGAAGGAATGAGATCGGTTTTTTTTTCCGTCCCGATGTCAGTCTCGGTGATTTCGTCAAGACGGAAATCCGTCCTGAGACGGAAGGTCTTGCACCCATGATTGACACTGCAGAAATTAAGTTAATTTATTATTATTATTTTATTTATTTATTTATTTATTATTATTATTATTATTATTTTTTTGGTGCTTCAATTTCTCATAACTTCGCTAAATAACTAGATAATAACTAGCATGCTAAATTTGAATTTCTGATCAAGAAATTAAATTTCCTGCAACTAATTAAAGAAAAGCAAGCAGCAGAGTTGTGTGTTGAAAAAGTTGAAGTTGTGTGTTGTTTCAAAACAAAACAAAATGTTTTATTAGCTTGGATTTGGTAATCTCATAATTTATTTTATCTAAAAACCTTATCGCTCATTTTTATTTCCAAGAAATGCTTTTTTATAATGAAATTTGATTTTTTAGCTAACATATATATTTTAATATAATTATCTTAATTCTATGTTAAAAATGCATGGAAATGATATCATTTTTAGAGATGTTAACGAAGACTGAAAGCATAAACTCAAATATGTAGCTCATATTAACATCAGATCTGTAACACTCATCAGATCTGTAACGGCTTAAAAGTGAGTAATCTAAGGAGGGGGTAAATAACTTCCTTGACCTCCCCCCTTTTATTTTCTTGCATTTAGACCCAATTTAGACTTAGAATCCAATATTAATTTTTTTCTGCAAAAAAATTTTTTAATCAGAAAACTCCAACTTCAAATTGGCACTTTTCAAAATATTGGCTCAAATATCACACTTGCAACCCTGCAGTGTAGAAATCGCTGTAATCGAAAAGCTGCAATCTGATTTTTTGAAATAAGAGTAGAGTAAAAATAAGGACTTTCAAGGACTTGGGACATTAAAATAAGGACTTTTAAGCACTTTTAAGACAAAATAAAAAAATAAGGACTTATAAGGACTTTCAAGGACCCGTACGAACCCTGCTCACTGCTTACGCGTTCTCGCAGATACAACCTATTTCAAAATGAAGTGGTCCAATTCTGCTTCCAGTCCACCTGCCATCCACTTGAGGTTTAAATATAGTCTGGCGTTTAATGATCTTTAGATTACTATCCAGATAATTAGCGAATCTGGTTTTCGGAGTATCAAGCAGTTTTCACGCCGTCAATTACGCTCTAAACAGCTTTAATTAACGGTTATTCAATAAAAACTTGCAGTAGAAGGTGACAATATTTATTTATTTAATTTTCAGCTGGAATAAAATGGGAAAATATTTTATTTACGAGTGTACTTTTTAATTCAAGAAAATGTTTCAGAAATTATGCTCCGTGCAACCCTTCAACTTTAACTTTAAAGTATGCTTTTGTAAAAATTTTCCAAGCTTTTTGGGAGTGATATGGTATTCATAAAGAAACCGTTCATATTCATTTAGGTACTTTTTTTAAAAGTGCAAAAATACTTTTTTAAAAAAAAAAATTGCGGGAAAATTGGCAAATTTTTCCTGGTTTTCTGGTCCCCCAGCTTTTCGGTTCTCGGATAAAAGGTTCTGTACTTCCCCTTTCTGAAAGAGCAGCAAAAATTGACAGGCAAGCATTGCGCAATCGATGAAACTCAACACTTCAACTATTGATTTTTAATTTTTTTCCCGCTTGAATTTTTTTTAATTTGAAAATAGCTGCACGGCCTGCCTCTGCTTGGGATCTACTTTAAGAATATAAGTTGTGTCAAGTGATGCATGTCTAACAGCCCCAATCAGATTACTGGCATGCAGTTCGAAAAATTAATCAATGGCCAAAAATATTTAACCCCCCCCCCCCTAGAGGAAAAGCCAACAAAAAAATTAAGAATCTTATTTGTTTATGTTTAAGGAAAAAAAATGGCAGAACCTTTTTCTTGACAATAATTTATTTCACACTATTTAATTCTTTCATGAAAGAATTAAATAGCGTGATACTCTTTAATTCTTTCATACTCGTGCAGACGTATTAATAAATTCAATTTAAAATTCATTTTTAGACTTAAAAACACCCATATGTTTTTTGTGGGTGCAGTTAGAGGCTAGGAGTTTTCAAAACCTTCGGTAGGACCCCTCCCCCCTCAAAAAAAAAAAAAAAAAAAAAAAAAAAAAAAAAAAAAAAAAAAAAAAAAAAAAAAAGGCATTTTAGGCGATCTTTTCAATGAGACCAAAATAGAGAGGATCCGATAATTATTTCGGATAGAAAGAGCAATTTTAAGCCATTTTGGAGCCGTCAAATTAAAATTCGAACAATTTGGTACTCTTTTTTGCTTTCTAACACCCCCCCTGCCCCTACGACCCTTCGATGGTGCCCAAGTACCTCCTGGCAAATTTGGTCCAGATTCGACACAAAACTGTGGATTTGTAAAGGGAACATACACACATATCTTTTGTTTTATCTATATGGATAAATTAAAATACGGAGAAAACAACAGAATGTTTCATCTTATGGCTGAAAGACAGTAAAAAAGGCACAAAAGCGGAAGTCTTCTGGCAAAAACGGAAGGGTTGGCAGGTGTGTAATGGTGACATGAACAAAACTATTTTCTTCAAAATGATGCTATTAAAATATTTAGTTCTTTAAACATTTTTTAACTTTCCAAACTGGTGAAAAAGTGTCATTGTAATAAATATCTACCAGCACAAATGTGCTGGTTATAGGCACCTTTAAGAAATTTAAAATATAGTTCACTGACTTTACTTACAGTCCATAAATGATCCATGTATTGATGATAATGCCTGATATGGCTATGTTTATTGCTGCCACAAATAACTACTTGAATATCAAGCTGTAAATACAGAACATGTCAAAATATTTAAGAACTGAAGCATTGTAAACTAAAAGTGTTACATAAAAATGTACAACTATTACACTAAATTATATAAACATACATTAGAGCAGTGGTCGGAAGTAGCCAGACTTAGATAAAATGTAAAACTGTCTGCAAACTTAAATAAATTCTTTAAAATTTTCTGCAAAAAAAAGGGGGCTTCTGAATCCTAAAGTGCTACCAACAACAAAATATCAAGTTGTATGAAGTGCAGGTTCTACCATGAGGTTGGTTGTCAATCCGTCATGATTAATGAATGTGTCAGTTTCGTATGTAACAAGCTACTGCCCCACAATGAACAAAATCAAGACACATTTCAGATAGAAAACTTCCTAAATTTATAACAAAATGCAAAAATTGTCTGCAAACTTCGAAAGTTTTCTGCGAACAGCGTTCGCGAGTTCGTCTATATTATCTGGGTTTGGAAGTAGCGCGCTACAAGTAGCGAAACTACTGTAGTAGCTACATGTTTTTAGTAGTTTGTAGTGTAGCACACTACTTTTCAAAAAAAGTAGAGTAGTGAGTAGCGCGATACAAAAAAAATAGTAGTTTGTAGGGATTTCTGAAAACTACTTTTAAATTAAAAAATAAATACATAAATGAAAAAAATTAAAAAATAAATAAATAAAAGAAAAAAATTAAAAAAAAGAGAACGAAGGAAAAAAATAAGGTTTTTCTTGTGATGAATATTCGTAAAAATTGTAAAAAAATCTAAAAAGGAAAAATTTTAATAAAAAATCTGGTATGGACCCCACACTACTTCCTTTTACGTGTAAATTTCTTAGTAGTTGCCTTAAGTGTTAAAAAAAGTGCTTGGAGTGAGCAAGGTAACAATTCAAATATTTACTCCCCTAATCTGCCACAAAACAATGCAAAAAATATTTTGCAATGGTTAATTTTCTAAATATTGCTGATTTTAATATCATTCAGTGAATTTTTCGCAAAATATCGCCAATAACGCCAAGTTGAATCCAAATTCAAAAAAAAAAAAAAAATCGCCAAATTTGTCGCCAAGTTGGCGTCAAACACTTGGCGACCAAAAGCTTGGCGACATATCGCCAAGTGGTCGCGCCAATTCATATCACTTGAGTCTGCATTGAAATTAACACTGATTTACCCCAAAAAAGGGGTAAAACACCCCTTGGGAACATTCAAATGCAACCACAAGGGGAGGTGCACAACTAGACCATCCTCAGAGCCTACATACCAAGCTAGAAGCTTCTACGGCATATAGTTTTTGAGTTATGCGACCCACATACATACATACGCACACACGTACATACAGACGTCACGAGAAAACTCGTCGTAATTAACTCGGGGTGGTGGAAAAAAAATTTTCGGCTGCTTATATGTTGGTAGGTGCATATGCACGTGCTGACAGGTCAAAAAAACTAAGGAATTTTCATTCGGGGGTGAGCAAAATCAAAATTTAGACTCAAATTTGAGTGAGTTTTTTTTCGCGATCACAATACTTCCTTTACTACGTAAAAGGAAGTAAAAAAGGGAACAAAAAGGAAAAGTAACAAATAAATTCAAAGACAATTCCTATTTCTATTCCATATTCGAATGAGGTAATTTTTTAATCTAAACCACTTTTCGAATTTTTTCGATCGATCCTCAAACGGTGTATTCTTGTTATTTATTTATTTTTTAAAAAGTAGCGAAGTAGCAACTACATTTCAAAAGTAGTGTAGCTCGCTACATTAAAAAAAAGTAGTTGTAGCTGTAGTTAACTACATTTATAAGAAAGTAGTTGTAGTTCGCTACGAAAAATATGTAGTTTTTCCAACCACTGCATTAGAGTATGTATATATCTACAGTGAAACCACTAATGGTGGACACCTCAAAATAAATATTACAGGCACCCATTTCTCAAAATAGTAACCTTCAGTATTAACTTTCAACTTTGCTAACTTTCGAAGTCAATATATCTCTTCTAGAATTTGTAATACTACCCTTGTCAAAAAAAAAAAACTTTTCTAACAATGAAAATACATGTACTTTTAACTCATCTATTTTAAACTACAAACAAAATAATAACAAAAGAAAAATAAAACAAATTTAATAAAGAAGCTATATTATAAATAACATTCATTATAATCAGCAAGAAAGATGAAATCTCGTATGATGTTGCGACAACAGAGATGCCACTTTCATGTTAAAGCTTTCAATAAGAATCCTTAAAAAAGTTTTTGCAGCTTTCGGTGTTTATTAGTATTACTGACATCAGCAGTACATCAGCAATACCCGACGAATGCAGATGCAACAACTATTCAAAATTCTAAGAAACAAGATCCAAAAGAAATGTAAATTAAAGTATGCATTAAAAAAATGTATATATATATATATATATATATATATATATATAAATAAATACAGAAATACATAAAATTAAAAAGGGGGGGGGGAATTAAAATCCCAAAAGACTTAAAAATACATGAAAATCAAAGCCTGTACTGAACTGTCAGCGCAAAGCCGCTAGAAACAAAACAGCACATTAATATTGAAACAGGCAAATAAAATGAAAAGATGAAAACCAAAATACAAAAGCGAACCAAAGTGCAGCATTTCATCAGGGGGAAGACCACACCTTGGTTCGAAAAGGCTCTTTCTATATAACATGTGGGAGGGTCCCAAAAACATGTTATCTCCCCCGAGAGCCTTGAAAGAAACCAAGAAAACACAGAACACTCACCTTCAAACGGAAGGAACAAGGAATGTAAAAAAAGCACCTGAACAGATCCCGAAGACAAAAACATCTGAGTGAAACTGGAAACTATGCATGAAGCAGATAGGAAATAAAAGTTACGGTTACAGTATATTGACAGGACACAGCCCAGCTTTTTTTAGATAATTAGAATAAAAAGATGACGGAACATTATTGTATTGAAGTGCAGATTTCAAAAGAGTAATGTTTTTTTGAATGTAGTTGTTTTTGTTACAAATATTTTTAATCCTGCAGATTTCATTAATCAGGGTATTGCGAAAAACTTTGATAGAGATGTTTGATTCCCAAGTAATCAGTCTATTAACGTGAAAATTAAAAGAATGTCTTTTATCATAAAGGTCAATATTCAAATCATTTTCTGTAATAGAGATGTGCAAATCTAGAAAATCTGTTTGTTTAATATTATCATTAGTGTGAACGAGATCAAGATCTGTAGGATATATATTTTTAGAATCGTTATAAAAGGAATGATAGTTGAAAATAATTAGATCGTCAATATACCTGAATGCTTTAGGGATTGTATAAGTGTAATTTCTTTCAAAGTAGTGAAGGTAAAGATTAGCTAAAACGGAAGAAAAATTGGAGCCTTGTGGGATACCCTTAATGAGGTAAAAGGTGCTTAAAAGGTGTTTTTTATTCCAATAAAAAACACCTTTTAGGATCGTTCCTGCAAGACCTTGACTCTTTTATTTTAAAAATTTCAATTACTAATAATACTCCTTTAGAAGCCTTTTGCGAATGGAAGTGGAAACTGTATTATTATTTTAAGGATTTTCTTCAGAATTACAAAATTAAAAATTTGCTTAAACTTGCTGATTTCACCCCACACATTAAAGAGCTTCAAAGTAATTTTATCATTGCCCCTATTGATAAAGCCGCTAACAATTTTTCCATTATTTGTAAAAAATTCTACCTGCAACTTTTAGATACAGAGCTTGAAAATTCCTCAACTTTTAAAAAAGTTTCTACTACTTATAGCATTATCACTAAAAAAATTATTGCACTCAACAAAAAACTGCAAATCAAAAGCCACAAGATCATCTTTCCATATATCACCATTTATCCTAAATTCCACAAAAATCCTATAAAATTTCGTTTTATTACATGTGGATCCAATTCTTACATGAAGTCACCTGGTAAAATTTTTGTAAATATTCTAAACAACCTTTTTAACAAAATTATTGATGAAAAACATACTTGGATTATTAAAAATAACGCACCAGTTCTTGATTTCCTGAAAAATAAAATCGAATGTATTTTTTCTTTTGACTTTAAAGATCTCTTTACAAGTATCTCTTTATCCAGCCTTAAAGATGTTCTTCTGTCTTATTTTTACGACTACAGCATCTCACTTGGCATTAATGAAACTCTTTGGCTTAATTTAATAAATTTTTGCATTTTCAATAATTACATATTTAACGGCGAGCATTGTTTTTTACAAATTAAGGGTATCCCACAAGGCTCCAATTTTTCTTCCGTTTTAGCTAATCTTTACCTTTACTACTTTGAAAGAAATTACACTTATACAATCCCTAAAGCATTCAGGTATATTGACGATCTAATTATTTTCAACTATCATTCCTTTTATAACGATTCTAAAAATATATATCCTACAGATCTTGATCTCGTTCACACTAATGATAATATTAAACAAACAGATTTTCTAGATTTGCACATCTCTATTACAGAAAATGATTTGAATATTGACCTTTATGATAAAAGACATTCTTTTAATTTTCACGTTAATAGACTGATTACTTGGGAATCAAACATCTCTATCAAAGTTTTTCGCAATACCCTGATTAATGAAATCTGCAGGATTAAAAATATTTGTAACAAAAACAACTACATTCAAAAAAACATTACTCTTTTGAAATCTGCACTTCAATACAATAATGTTCCGTCATCTTTTTATTCTAATTATCTAAGAAAAGCTGGGCTGTGTCCTGTCGATATACTGTAACCGTAACTTTTTTCCTACCTGCTTCATGCATAGTTTCCAGTTTACTCAGATGTTTTTGTCTTCGGGGATCTGTTCAGGTGCTTTTTTACATTCCTTGTTCCTTCCGTTTGAAGGTGAGTGTTCTGTGTTTTCTTGGTTTCTTTCAAGGCTCTCGGGGGAGATAACATGTTTTTGGGACCCTCCCACATGTTATATAGAAAGAGCCTTTTCGAACCAAGGTGTGGTCTTCCCCCTGATGAAATGCTGCACTTTGGTTCGCTTTTGTATTTTGGTTTTCATCTTTTCATTTTATTTGCCTGTTTCAATATAGATATAAAGTCCCTCATCTAACTAAAAAGAAAAAAAAATCATTGATGCATGCTTCCATTATCTGAATAACAACTTAGATTGAATGCAATTGTTTATTTTATTTCCAAAAGGCTTGTAACAGAGTGGACAGTTTGATTATAGATTTTGCGTAATAATCTGCAGAAATGGTGCCAGAAGCATCTTTTGTGCAATGCAGTATAATTTATTTTGTTGTAACAGTTCAGCTTAATTTTGAATCACATTTAAAATTCTAGCAATTTGAATCTGGGACATGTTATTTTATATTTTTTCTGACAAAGAAATATTTTTTTGTGTCCTTAACCCCTTAACGCTCGCATAATTTTGAAGAAAATGGTCATAAAAGTGCCTATTTTTTTATTCAAGAAAATTATATTCAACTCTAAAATAAAACTCTAAAATATAACTCTAATAATATTTTTCTCTAAAAACGTTGCAAATAGACTAGTGCAGCAATCTGGTGTACATATTGAGGAATAAAACATGATTCCGGGCATAAGAAATAGATTTTTTTATTATTTTTCGCGCATTATTTTTGAACACTTCAGCCCGGAAATATCACGGGCGCGAGAAATAGAGGACGAAACTTCACCCCGTCATTTTCACGGGAGCGAGAAGGAAGGGGTTAATAAATGGATTATACCTAAACAATTGATACTTGATTGCACAAAATTACATGGAGAACCAATAAATAAATTTAAAATAAAACACTTAATGGGTAGTAGTTATTAAAATCGACTTTAAAAAATGACAAAGTTTCGGGACTGATTTGTACCATTTTCGCTGGAATGGCCCATATAAACCAGGGGGAATCTAACATTAGGTATCTCTGCTACAGTTAAATCACTTAGCTTCTGCGGTTGTTAGTTTTAATCTGAGATGCTGTTTCTATAAGCTAAGTTTTGTTCTCTTTTTAGTATGATGTCTATAAACGCTGGGTAATGCCACTTCATCGAAAAGGTAGCATATATGTTAGGACAATCTCCATTAAAACTGGCTTAAAGTGACCTGCAAAAAATTTTTTAATACATAATTTTGGTTGTCCCTTATAATATTTGCTTAAAGTTATTGGACACTGCATACTCACAGGCTGAAAAATTACAGATTCTAGCTATGATATCTTACCTAACATTAAATATAATCAATTCCTTTCCAGAGATCATTACCCATATTAGTGACTTTTCATAAAGTAATGTAAGAATTTCGTAATAAAAGAATATTTGGAAGCAGTGACTACTCGCTTAACATAAAGATTATAGTTTTTAACATGCATTAGATAACTAACCTTGAACATTTTTTTCAAAAGAGCTTGATGTGCTCTTGGAAGAACTGGAAATCCTTTCTTATTTGTAGAAAATAATGTAGTTTTAACAAAAACACATTTTATAGGTTCACCAAGCCACCTTTGAATTTCCATATAACTAGGAAGATCTTCACTTAATTCCAAAGCTAAGCAAACTTTCCTGTCAGTATTACACACTGAGCGAAAAGTATTCCACCTGAAAATTTTGAAGAGAAATAAAAAAACTGTAAATTCAATATAAAGAGGTTAAAAAATAGTGACAAAAGTTCAGCAGTACACTAAACAACTATTGTCAAATAAAGATTACATTAAATGTTACATGATATGCAAATGAGTCATAATGATAAAAGATTTTAAAAGCTGTATGCTAAGCAGTCATATTAGAGATGTACCAACAAAATATCTTATGAGTAAAAAAATAAATAAAAATCTGGTATGGACCCCACACTACTTCCTTTTACGTATAAATTTCTTAGTAAAGTGTTAAAAAAAGTGCTTGGAGTGAGCAAGGTAACAATTCAAATATTTACTCCCCTAATCTGCCACGAAACAATGCAAAAAATATTTTACAATGGTTAATTTTCTAAATATTGCTGATTTTAATATCATTCAGTGAATTTTTCGCAAAATATCGCCAATAGCGCCAAGTTGAACCCAAATTCTAAAAATAATTTTTTCGCCAAATTTGTCGCCAACTTGGCGATATGTCGCCAAGTTGGCGTCAAACCCTTGGCGACCAAAAGATTGGCGACATATCGCCAAGTGGTCGCGCCAATTCATATCACTTGAGTCTGCATTGAAATTAACACTGATTTACCCCAAAAAAGGGGTAAAACACCCCCTTGGGAACATTCGAATGCAACCACAAGG
>JAXGGA010014446.1:0-10000 GCA_038373865.1 Uloborus plumipes
GCATTTTGTGTTTGTGTGTTTTCACTTATTTGCTTTGAAGAAGCATTAGGACTATTATTTTGTTTAATTGGCGATTTGGTTGTGTTAAGTGTTTTAGATTTGGCAGCAGTTTCATTTTGGCTAATTGTTTGTGTGCTAGCAGATTTTAATACTTTTTTAACTGATGCAGCATATGAAAGACCAGCAGTAGGAGTCTGGGATTCGACTATTTTTCTGGCGTCTGGGTATGATAACTTTTGAGTTGTTTTGATGGTTTGTATTTCTTTTTCTGTGATCCACTTAGTGCATTTTCGAGAATATGAGGGATGATCTGCTTTACAGTTAACACATTTAAATTCTTTTGTACATTCGTTACTGTCATGGCCGGGTTCCGCACATCTGGCACAAGTGCTGGTTCCATGGCAAGAAATTTTTGAATGGCCAAATCGCTGACATTTAAAGCATCGTAATGGATTAAGGATATATGGTCTGATCGGACAAGAGAGATAACCTGCCTTGACGCGTGGAGGAAGGTCAGGCTTACTGAAAGTCAATATGACGTGTTTAGTTAGCACCATCTCGCCATCACGTTTGATAGTGATCCTCTTAACACCAGTAACGTATTGATCTTTCAGTTCCTCCAAGATTTCCTGCTCAGATGTATACAGGAGGTCAGGTTCCGAAATAACTCCTCTCGAAAAATTTAAGAATGAATGCTGTGTGACTGTTACAAGAAAAGAACCAATTTGTTTTATGGATAGTATAGATTTAATTTGCTTTGTATCTTTAATTTCTACTAAGAGATCACCATTTTTTACTTTTTTAACAGATTGAAACTCGGCTATTAAATTTATCAATGCTTTATTAATTAGAAAAGGAGAAACTTTGATGAAATTATAATTCGGATCCCTACGCTTAATAATAAAAAATTTAGCTGCACTAGACGTATTCATCTGACGCTCCCCACTAGGGGGAGAAGAGTTTTTGTTTTGTGTATCCATGAACGGACCGGAGAACTGGGGGGAAAAGTGGGGTCGAGCCCCTGCGTAGCCCCCCTACACAGGGGTAAGGCTGCATACGACACGGTTCGCCAGCTAGATCTGAAGCCTCCCGTATGAGATACCGCTTGGCCCCGGTACCACTCAGCCATCGGCACGGTCGCCACACCTTGGCTTGAGCTCGTCCCGAAATTTGGTAAGTGTGATGAGGGAAGGAGGGAGAAAAAATCCCTACCTGCCGAACTTCGGTTTGAGCAACTGGGGTCACTACTCCGCCAAGAGCTCGCCCCGAACACACCACACCGCAAGCCCCCCCCCCCCCCCACCACGACAAGGTAAACGGACAACGGGGGGGGTCAAAAAGCTTGGCAAAAAAAGTTTTAAAATTATTTTGAAGGTACTGTCAAACTCCATGACAACAAGATTAATAAAAGTGGTTGAAAAGAAAGCGAAAATTATTAATTATTAGCAGGTGTGAGGCCGAAATATTAATTGTCCTTATAATTTTGTCCAAGTTTAAAAATGAAATTTTTTATTAATCATGAAAAAAATCATTCATATTTTTTATTCTCAAATGTTATATGCTCCACAATGTTTTCAGCATAAAAGAGCATTTTATTTTTAATCTTCATTCGATTTAATTCAGAAATATTTTTTTTTTCTGCACAATATTCAGTTGTCCTTTAATTTTGACCACCTGTGTATCAGAATGTTCAGTGTTTCTGTTCGACGAAGTTCGAGTGATGTCGATGTACGTCCATGTTGTCTCTTCTCTTAGCAACTTGACCTTTTGATCAAATTGCCCAAGTTGCCGCAAATGAAGTTTGCAAAAAATGAATGGTATTAGGAAATTTAAACTTTAAAAATTTGGCACCCCTTCACCTTACTTATTACTGCATATGGTACAGATTTCCGACAATTTCTTCAATATGTAGTTATAACTTTAAATTTTGCAAGAAAAATTTTAGATTGTACATGCTTCTTGAAAAAGAGCTACTCTCAAGAGAAAGGAATGTAGAAATAATACCGAATAAGGAAGTGCACATATTATGCTTAAATATGTAAAACATATCACTAAACATAAGTCATTGATCTTAAGTGTTTGTTTTTAGAGTATTTTGTTAGAGTATAACCTGCAAGTATTTCACATACTAGTCTCAGTCGTTTAATGAGTTCTCAGTGAAGTTTGGCGGAAAGAACCCCAAATTCGCTCACCTAGTCATCAATCTCATGCTCATCACTGCATGCGCCTCCCCCTCCCCTGGTCGAATATTAACATATAATAGAATTATTTCAATTTCTTTTGAAACAATATTTTTAAGTTTTAGTGAGAGTATTCACTGACACTCTTACACTTTTAAAGTATTTTGCTAAAAAATTTTGTAGTGAAAAGTATTCACGATTTTCGTTTAGAATAATTTGAATAAAAGTTTTACAGTGAAAAGTATTCGCGGTCTTCATTTGACATTATTTAGCTTAAAATTTTTGTTGTAAAAATTATTCAGTTTTCATTTAGAAGATTATTTTGCCTAATATAGTATTTTGTCTGACCTACTTTATTCTTATCACTGCTGCAAGCCTTCGAGATTTGCCATGAACAATTCAATACCGAACCACTGATGAAAGAGACGGGTGCATTTATCTTTTGTAGTAGAAAGAGTCTCGTGCAAAGAACGCATGACATGACGCAATCACGAGCAAAAACGACGCAATGTGCTAAAATGCAGAAAAACTGCTACCGGTCTTAAACTTTTGCACGTGAAAATAAACAAGGCAATTTATTTGGTCAAAACCTACTCTCCGAATAAAACGCTCTCCCAGACATTCCAGATCAGTCAAAAGACTGGACTGTGAATCAGGTTCTTAAGGGCGGGGCGGGAGTAACTATGACTCGCTTAAGGGTCCTCTGGTTACAGGGGTTAGCATGCGTAATATAGTTATCTTAGGGTGACCTAGCCTCTGCGTTTCCTAATCCAACAGTTGCCTCTTCGTGGCCTCGCCGGTAACTAGTGACCCATCTTCGGGTGTGATCTAGGCTGAATCCTGTTTGGATGCTCACGGGGCTTCCGGGTTGCCAGCCCGGTCGTTCCATGAAAAATTGGCACGACTCGAGAAAACATTGAAAGAGCGCGTCCTACGGGACGTGCTCCCCAATTTCGGGCTTCGTCTCCGCCCGACCCACCTGGGTTGAACCCAATTGCAGTCGATGGGTTCGCTTGTAGTACATGCGCCAGCATTTTCAGAACCAAAATTGGTCTTGAAGTGCATATACGATCTCAGCATACTGAGGTGGCGTGCCTGGAGGAGATTTGGCGGAAAAATTTTCCGCCAAGAAATGTAAGTCGTCGGGGTTGCAGACCGACGTCCTCGTCTAGAGGAGGTACTGGCGGTTCTCGCAAAAGGCCTCCCACTCGGCGACAAATGAGACGAGCAGAGTAAGCCAGAGTCCAGAGCGGGTACAAGAAGCGACGTTTTCGTGTAGTCGGGGACCTCCTCAAGGGAAAATCGATCTCGGTCGAGATTACCCAGAGCCTTGTTCGTGACTATTGGGTCTCCGCAATGACTTAACCAGTCACCACCTTGCCAGATTTCCCGCAGGCCAGTCTCGTAGCTCCGTGGGCTGAGTGTACCCTTTGGGACATTCTTGGTCCTGCAGACTATGGGACTATTCAGGCCAGTCTTCCATCTAACTCGTCCGCCGCGGATCCCGATGAAGTGTCCCCGCGGCAGGTCAGGGGTTTCCCTAGGAAGTTCCTGACCAAGCTCATCAATTTTATCTTTTGGTGCGGGTGGTTTCCTGGTGCCTTTACCTCGGCCCGGACTGTCTTCATTTTAAAGACAAAAGTTGAAAGTCCGGGGGTTGTAAGACCGATAACCATAAGCAACGTGATTGGGCGAGAAGTAAGTAAGATCGTTAGCCGCCGCCTCTCTTCGTATGTCCATTTGGACGGACGGCAGAGGGGCTTTCAGCAAACTGACGGATGCATGGAGAACACGACGTCCTAGACCTGATCTTGAAGGAGAGAAGGGCTGTGATGCAGTCGGTCTTCATGGCTTCTGTCGACCTGAAGAAGACCTTCGACTCCATCTCGCACCGTGCTCTCTTTAGATTGCTGGAGGACAGATTCATCCTCTCTGGGGCTATTTACTTCATACGTCATATGTATATAGAATCATCCACCGTCCTTCAGTTTTCCGATGGGGAGTACGGTCCCATACACCCTAGTGGGGGTTAGACGGGGGGACCAATCCTCCTGTTTAATGTCGGGATGGATGTCGTCTTACGTGCATTGCCGGATCACAGCGGCCTTCCTGTGTGCAGTGGTTCTGTGAGAGCCGCTGCATACGCCGACGATCTCCTGCTTTTTACGGAGACGTGTAAAGACCTCCAAAAGCTCTTAGATTCCAGTAATGTCGTCTTCGGAGCCCTTGGTCTGAACGTCAATTGTCAAAAATCGTTCACAATGTCCTTGATCCCCAGTGGACCGTGAGAGGAAAATTAAAGTAGTCCCCTCCCGGATTCGTGTTAATAATGTGCCACTACCTGCACTAGGTGTTCCCGACACCTTCCGGTACTTGGGGACAGACTTCTCCGTCACTGGGAGGACCAGGGTTGACTTGACGGCGACACTAAAGGGGATATGTGAGATTCTAACCAAGGCTCCTCTCAAGCCACAAACGCGTTTATATGCTTTGCGGAGCCACGTCTTGCCAGGTGTCTTCCACCCACTAATACTGGGACGGGTCTGCTGTGGCACCCTAAAGCCGGCGGACATTCTGGTGAGGCGATTTGTTCGTAAGTGGTTAGATCTCCCCCACGATGTGCCTGTTGCTTTCATGCATGCGGCTGTGAGGGACGGTGGCTAGGGATTCAGTCCCTAAGATGGCTATGCTCGCGCATGCGCTCCGACCGCCTACAGCGTTTTACTGCGCTCGTGGGACCTAATGCAGGGGGGAGCCCCTGCCCACATTCCCTGAGTGAGCGCGAGGCGGAACGCCTCAGACAGTATGCCCGTTATGAGGGTAGGCCTATTATGACGATGGCGGCGGAGCAACGCATGTGGCGAGCCCGATTTCTGATGAATGTCGATGGGGCTGCCCTAAGGCATGCACCCTTAGTCCCTTCGCAAAACCTGTGAGTTCGTAACGGGACATCATTAATGACCGGTCGGGCTTTTATTAAAGCTGTGAAGACCCGGATTAATACGCTGCCGATTCGGTCAAGGACATCGCGCAGACGCCCCGATTTTTCAAGATCATGCCGGGCCGGGTGCGACGCGCAAGAGACTCCGAATCATGTGATTCAGCAATGCTTCAGAACCCACGGAGTTAGAATTAAAAGACACACCAAGATCTTAAATTATATTCAGCGCGCCCTGCAGCAACATGAGTATGAAACCACCCCGGAGCCGGTTTATAAGCTAGCTTATAAACCGGGGAGGACTCTGAAGCCCGATCTTGTGACTACGATAGGGGACAAGTCAATTATTATTGATGACTATCGTTGGCGACGGTGTGAGCCAGTAGGAGGCACACAAGCTGACCGTCCAAACGTTAACCAGCACCCGCGGAGTAAAGGTTACCTCCTGCACCATCTACTGGCGGGGAGTTTGGTCACGGGACAACGCGCAAGAGTTGGTTTCTCTGGGAGTCCTACGACATTAGAGTGTCTGTGAGCAATAAAAGAACCAAATAGCAATAGCTGCTGGAAGTTTACATCATCATTAGGTTAGGGACGTTTTTTTAATGAGATGTTAACACTGTACTCAGCATTTCCGTAGTTATCGTAACACTTCCCTCAAAAGTTGTTAAACAGTTTTTCACATTCTTCAATTTCCGTCCTGTTCTGGATGATAAAATTGTAGTAAGTTATTTTTGTCATTCTATTTGCCTTCAATTATTCAGTCTTTAACAGGAGTCAACTGTTTCGCTGTCTTGAATTTTTAGCTCCTGCAGTCACGAGCGTCACAGCCTATAGGGATTCGGGGACGCGTCCCCCCCAATAATTTTGAAGAGGGGGACAGTTCCCCCCCCCCCCCAATATTTTTTCACAAGTTTCACTTAAAATTTTAAAAATTCAGGAATAAGAGGACACACGTTACAATAAATCAATAATCAAGTGATACATTGATTTCAGAAAAAAGAAGGTTTTTATGCAGACAATAACCGAACAAAGTAAAGTTAGCTATTAAATTTTGGCGCAAATCCCCTCCCTTGAAAATATTTCTTCCCAACTCTCTAATTTAACATATTTTTTATTTTTTCAATTTTTATTAATATTTTAGCTGTTTTAAATTTGTATGATCAATCAAACCTTTATTTCATACTGTACTGCAAATTTCATTCTTATTTTCTATGTTTGCAAAAAGTTATGAAACTTTACTGAACTCTGAATTTTTAAACTTTTAAGTTTAAGTGGTTTTCTGAGATATTTCTACGACGTCTTTCTTTTATTAAAATGGTGGCTTTTAGTTACTTAGAAATGATCCACTTTTCATTACAAGAAAAGACATCAAGAAAGCGTTTTGTTACCAACTGTCCTTTCAATAGCCGTTCTTTCTTTCCGTGATAGCGCAGTTGACTGTCGACTGACTGTTAAAAGAAGAAAGATGGATAGGTAATAGCGGACTTAATTCGCGGATAGGTAATAAGGGGTCGCAATGTCTCTCAGTCAGACTTGAAGAAAACGGGGTTCCAACGAATACCACATAAGCTGTACAGACGACACTTTTATTACTAGTCTCCTTCCTTTGGCAAAAAACGGCTCCTTTTCGTACTGGGACAAATTGTTAACGAGCATTCACGCTGTTTTCCGTTTTTTGACTGGAATAGGAGTGATTAGCAAATAAGTGAAGTATCTCTTCTTCCGACTTCCATTGTGCTGCTTTCTATAGTAATCAACAAAATACAGATAACCCTCGACCCTGGTGTTCTGTTCGGGCCCTTGTCTGATGTCCCAAAACTAAATTATTGAGCTTTTTGGGCATGCAGTAACCTTACAACTTGTTGAACGTATAAAGGATACTTCTCCTTTTAGTCCAGTCAAATTAGACATTAAAATCGCAAATCGCGGTGTAGTTCTGAATTTTTAATATGTTGTTTGGGTCCCTTAGGGTAGTGTAAATCTAAGTTTGCACCTTTCTAAAACCTGTGCTCGCTGAGAAAATCGCGAAAAACTGCAAAAATTTCGGACATTTTTCAGTTTTTCCTTTATAACTCCTAAACTATGCGACTTTTGATTCTACATGTGAATACCCATTTGCAACAATTTAAGCTCGAGTGAAGTTCTGTAGAACGACTAGTTTAGGAGATATCGTACTTCAAAAAATGGAGTTTTTTTACGAAAAGTGAAAAAAATATGCTTCGATCATATTTTGGACCAAATATCAACATAAATTCCTATTCTACAAGACAAAAAATGGACATGCAATTACAGTACATTTAATCAGCTTTCATTCAAGCCCAAACAGAAATCTATAGGTTCGATATTTCATTTACAATACCGAAAAATAAATTTTTAAAATTTTGAAAAATGAGCAAAATCGTTTCCTAATAAGAATAGGAAGGCAAAAATGCGTAGTAAAATGTATGCGGAAGTCCGTATGCGGAAGTAAAAAAAATGCGTAGAAGGGTATTAAAAGGGTAACACTGTATTAAAATGTGATTTTAAAAATAAAAAAAACTTTACAGGTCATTTTCACTCTTTTTGCTATTTTTAAAATGGTTCTTGTTGGCTGTAGTCTTATGACTGTTTTCACATTTTCTCCTATCACTCCTGAACTATGCAACTTTTGATGACACTTGTGCCTACCCATTTTGAAGAACACTAAATTTGCAACAATTTAAGCTCAAAGTGGAGTTTTTTTAGGACGACCAGTTTAGGAGATATCGTACTTAAACAATTTGTCATTTTTTGCGAAATATGAAAAAAAATTCTTTTTTCATATTTTGAACCAAATATCAACATAAATTATTATTCTACAAGACAAAATATAGACATTTAATTACAGTACATCTAATATGCTTTCATTTAAGCCTAAAAAGAAGTCTGTAGGTTCAACATTTCATTTACAATTGAGAAAAAAGAAATTTTCGGAAATTGAAATTTTTTTTGAGACATGAGAAAAATTGCTCTCTAATAAGAATAGGAGAGTACTGGACAACCGAAAAATGCATAGAGTTGTATAAAAAGGGTAACACTGCATTAAAATATTATTTTCATAATTAAAAAAAAACCTTACAGGTTAATTAAGCTCATTGTTTTTCTTTTTTTTTTTTTTTCTTTTGTGGGTCTTTATTAGCTGTGGTCTTATAGCTAAGCTGCAGGAAAAGAATGTGGTCTTTGTTCTGTCTCAAGATGTTTGTGTATTTTCTTCAACTTCGAGAACTGGAATGACAAGAAAGTTGTAACAAATCTCTCCGAATTTAAATGAACATCTGGATACAAAACACCTTTTTCTGCAGCTTCGCAATAAGATCACAGCTAATAAAGACCCACGAAAGGAAAAAAAAAGAAAAACATTGAGCTAAATTAACCTATGTTTTTTTTAATTATGAAAATAATATTTTAATGCAGTGTTACTCTTTTTATACAGCTCTATGCATTTTTCTGTAGTCCAGTTCTCACCTATTCTTATTAGAAAGCAATTTTTCTCATTTCTAAAAAAAAATTTCAATTTCCGAAATTTTTTTTTCTCAATTGTAAATGAAATGTTGAACATACAGACTTCTTTTTAGGCTTAAATGAAAGCTGATTAGATGTACTGTAATTAAATGTCTATATTTCGTCTTGCAGAATAATAATTTATGTTGATATTTAGTTCAAAATATGAAAAAAGCATTTTTTTTCATATTTCGCAAAAAATGACAAATTGTTTAAGTACGATATCTCCTAAACTGGTCGTCCTAAAAAAACTCCACTTTGAGCTTAAATTGTTGCAAATTTAGTGTTCTTCAAAATGGGTAGGCACAAGTATCATCAAAAGTTGCATAGTTCAGGAGTGATAGGAGAAAATGTGAAAACAGTCATAAGACCACAGCCAACAAGAACCATTATAAAAATAGCAAAAAAATGAGTGAAAATGACCTGTAAAGTTTTTTTTTTCCATCTTTAAAATAACATTTTAATGCAGTGTTACCTTTTTAATACCTTTCTACGCATTTTTTTACTGTCTATTGCCCTCCTATTCTTATTAGGAAACGATTTTGCTCATTTTTCAAAATTTTAAAAATTTATTTTTCGCTATTGTAAATGACATATCGAACCTATAGACTTCTGTTTGGGCTTGAATGTACTGTAATTGCATGTCCATTTTTTGTCTTGTAGAATAGGAATTTATGACGATATTTGGTCCAAAATATGATCGAAGCATAATTTTTTCACTTTTCGCAAAAAAACTCCATGTTTTGAAGTACGATATCTCATAAACTAGTCGTCCTACAGAACTCCACTTGAGCTTAAATCGTTTCAAATTTAGTGTTCTTGAAATTGGGCATTCAATTGTATAGTCAAAAGTTGCATAGTTTAGGAGTTATAAAGGAAAAACTGAAAAATGTCCGAAATTTTTGCAGTTTTTCGCGAGTTTCGCAGCGAGCACAGGTTTTAGAAAGGTGCAAACTTAGATTTACACGGTATACGCCCAAAATGTCGCGGCCGAAATATATATTAATGAGTTAATATGTATTTAATAATATATTTTATATATTATATTTTTGTTTATGATTATAAAATTATTTAATGAATTTATGATATATAATAATAATAAATAAATTATATTTTATATTAATAATATATATATAATATAAATATATAGTATTATATTATATATTTTATATATATTATATAATATTTTTTATATTATTGATATTATTATTATGTATATATTTGAATTATGATAATATTAATTATATAATATTTTATTTTTATAATATAATATTATTATATATAAATATATTTATAATTATAATATATATTAATATATTTTTATTTTATATTTTAATATTTATATATATTAAATTTTTAT
>JAXGGA010014446.1:15000-17500 GCA_038373865.1 Uloborus plumipes
AAAAAAAAAACAAAAAAAAAAAAAAAAAAAAAAAAAAAAAAAAAAAAAAACAAAAAAAAAAAAAAAAAAAAAAAAAAAACAAAAAAAAAAAAAAAAAAAAAAAAAAAAAAAAAAAAAAAAAAAAAAAAACAAAAAAAAAAAAAAAAAAAAAAAAAAAAAAAAAAAAAAAAAAAAAAAACAAAAAAAAAAAAAAAAAAAAAAAAAAAAAAAAAAAAAAAAACAAAAAAAAAAAAAAAAAAAAAAAAAAAAAAAACAAAAAAAAAAAAAAAAAAAAAAAAAAAAAAAAAAAAAAAAAAAAACAAAAAAAAAAAAAAAAAAAAAAAAAAAAAAAAAAAAAAAAAAAAAAAAAAAAAAAAAATAAAAAAAAAAAAAAAAAAAAAAAAAAAAAAAAAAAAAAAAACAAAAAAAAAAAAAAAAAAAAAAAAAAAAAAAAAAAAAAAAAAAAAAAACAAAAAAAAAAAAAAAAAAAAAAAAAAAAAAAAAAAAACAAAAAAAAAAAAAAAAAAAAAAAAAAAACAAAAAAAAAAAAAAAAAAAAAAAAAAAAAAAAAAAAAAAAAAAAAAAAAAAAAAAAAAAAAAAAAAAAAAAAAAACAAAAAAAAAAAAAAAAAAAAAAAAAAAAAAAAAAAAAAAAAAAAAAAAAAAAAAAAAAAAAAAAAATAAAAAAAAAAACAAAAAAAAAAAAAAAAAAAAACAAAAAAAAAAAAAAAAAAAAAAAAAATAAAAAAAAAAAAAAAAAAAAAAAAAAAAAAAAAAACAAAAAAAAAAAAAAAAAAAAAAAAAAAAAAAAAAACAAAAAAAAAAAAAAAAAAAAAAAAAAAAAAAAAAAAAAAAAAAAAAAAAAAAAAAAAAAAAAAAAAAAAAAACAAAAAAAAAAAAAAAAAAAAAAAAAAAAAAAAAAAAAAAAAAAAAAAAAAAAAAAAAAAAAAAAAAAAAAAAAAAATAAAAAAAAAAAAAAAAAAAAAAAAAAAAAAAAAAAAAAAAAAAAAAAAACAAAAAAAAAAAAAAAAAAAAAAAAAAAAAAAAAAAAAACAAAAAAAAAAAAAAAAAAAAAAAAAAAAAAAAAAAAACAAAAAAAAAAAAAAAAAAAAAAAAAAAAAAAAAAAAAAACAAAAAAAAAAAAAAAAAAAAAAAAAAAAAAAAAAAAAAAAAAAAAAAAAAAAAAACAAAAAAAAAAAAACAAAAAAAAAAAAAAAAAAAAAAAAAAAAAAAAAAAAAAAAACAAAAAAAAAAAAAAAAAAAAAAAAAAAATAAAAAAAAAAAAAAAAAAAAAAAAAAAAAAAAAAAAAAAAAAAATAAAAAAAAAAAAAAAAAAAAAAAAAAAAAAAAAAAAAAAAAAAAACAAAAAAAAAAAAAAAAAAAAAAAAAAAAAAAAAAAAACAAAAAAAAAAAAAAAAAAAAAAAAAAAAAAAAAAACAAAAAAAAAAAAAAAAAAAAAAAAAAAAAAAAAAAAAAAAAACAAAAAAAAAAAAAAAAAAAAAAAAAAAAAAAACAAAAAAAAAAAAAAAAAAAAAAAAAAAAAAAAAAAAAAAAACAAAAAAAAAAAAAAAAAAAAAAAAAAAAAAAAAAAAAAAAAAAAACAAAAAAAAAAAAAAAAAAACAAAAAAAAAAAAAAAAAAAAAAAAAAAAAAATAAAAAAAAAAAAAAAAAAAAAAAAAAAAAAAAAAAAAAAAAAAAAAAAAAAAAAAAAACAAAAAAAAAAAAAAAAAAAAAAAAAAAAAAAAAAAAAAAAAAAAAAAAAAAAAAAAAAAAAAAAAAAAAATAAAAAAAAAAAAAAAAAAAAAAAAAAAAAAAAAAAAAAAAAAAAAAAAAAAAAAAAAAAAAAAAACAAAAAAAAAAAAAAAAAAAAAAAAAAAAAAAAAAAAAAAAAAAAAAAAAAAAAAAAAAAAAAAAAAAAAAAAAAAAAAAAAAAAAAAAAAAAAAAAAAACAAAAAAAAAAAAAAAAAAAAAAAAAAAAAAAAAAAAAAAAAAAAAAAAAAAAAAAAAAAAAAAAAAAAAAAAAAAAAAACAAAAAAAAAAAAAAAAAAAAAAAAAAAAAAAAAAAAAAAAAAAAATAAAAAAAAAAAAAAAAAAAAAAAAAAAAAAAAAAAAAAAAAAAAAAAAATAAAAAAAAAAAAAAAAAAAAAAAAAAAACAAAAAAAAAAAAAAAAAAAAAAAAAAAAAAAAAAAAAAAAAAAAAAAAAAAAAAAAAAAAAAAAAAAAAAAAAAAAAAAAAAAAAAAAAAAAAAAAAACAAAAAAAAAAAAAAATAAAAAAAAAAAAAAAAAAAAAAAAAAAAAAAAAAAAAAAAAAAAAAAAAAAAAAAAAAAAAAAAAAAAAAAAATAAAAAAAAAAAAAAAAAAAAAAAAAAAAAAAAAAAAAAAAAAAAAAAAAAAAAAAAAAAAAAAAATAAAAAAAAAAAAAAAAAAAAAAAAAAAAAAAAAAAAAAAAAAACAAAAAAAAAAAAAAAAAAAAAAAAAAAAAAAAAAAAAAAACAAAAAAAAAAAAAAAAAAAAAAAAAAA
>JAXGGA010014446.1:27500-32099 GCA_038373865.1 Uloborus plumipes
CCAACCCACCCCCACCCCCACCCCCCCCCAACCCCCCCACACCCCCCCCCCCCACCCCCCCCACCCCCCCACCCCCCCCAACCACCCCACCCCCACACCCCCCACCCCCCCCACCCCCACCCCAACCCCCCCCCCCACCCCCCACACCACCCCCCCCCACCCCACACCCACCCCCCCCCCCCCCACCCCCCCCACCCCCACCACACCCCCCACCCACCCCACCCCCACCCCCCCCCCCCCACCCCCCCCACCCCCCCACCCCCCCCCCCCACCCACCCCCCCCCACCCCACCCCCCCCACCCCCCACCCCACCCCCAACACCCCCACCCCCCCACCCCCCAACCCCACCCCCCCCACCCCCACCCACCCCCCCCACCACCCCCACCCCCCCCACCCCCCAACCCCCCACCCACCCACCCCACACCCCCCCCCACCACCCCCCCACCCCACCCCCCCCCACCCCCCCCCCACCCCCCCCCCCCCACCACCCCCACCCCCCACCCACCCACACCCCCCCCCCACCCACCCCCCCCCCCCCCCCCCCCCACACCCACCCCCACCCCCCCACCCCACCCCCCACCCACCCCCCCCCCCCCACCCACACCCCACCCCACCCACCCCCACCCACCCCCCCCAACCCCCCACACCCCCCCCACCCCCCACCCCCCCCCCCACCCCACCCCCACCAACCCACCCACCCCCCCCCCACCCACCCCCCCCCACCCCCCCCCACCACCCCCACCCCCCACCACCCCCCCCCACCCCCCCCCCACCCCCCCCCCCCCCCACCACCCCCACCCACCCCCCCCCACCCCCCACACACCCCCCACCCCCCACCCACCCCACCCACCCCCCCACCCACCCCCACCCCCCCCACCACCCCCCACCCCCCCCCACCCACACCCCCCCCCCCCACCACCCCCCACCCCCCCCCACCCCCCCCCCACCACCACCCCCCCACCCCCCCCCCCCCCACCCCCACCCAACACCACCCCCACCCCACCAACCCACCCCCCCCCACACACCCCACCCACCCCCCCACCCACCCCAACCCCCACCCACCCACCCCACCACCCCACAACCCCCCCACCCACCCCCCACCCCCCACACCCCCAACACCCACCCCACACCCCCCCCAACACCACCCACCAACCCCCCCCCCACCCCCCCACCCCCACCCCACCAACCCACCCCCACCCCCCACACCCACCCACCACCCCCCCACCACCACCACCCCCCCCACCCCCCCACCACCACACCCCCCCCCCCACCACCCCCACCCCCCACCCACCCCCCCACCACCACCCCCCCCACCACCCCCCACCCCCACCCCCCACAACCCCCCCACCCCCACACCCCACCCCACCCCCCCACCCACCCCCCCCACACCACCCCCCCCACCCCCCACCCACCCCCACACCACCCACCCCCCCCCCCACCCACAACCCCACCCCACCAACCCCCCCACCCCCACCCCACCACACCCACACCCCCACCCCCCACCCCCACCACCCCCCCCACCACCCCACCCAACCCCCCCAAACACCCACCCCCAACCCACACCCACCCCCCCCACCCCACCCCCACCCCCACCACCCCCCCCCCACCACCCCCACCCCCCCACACCACACCCCCCCCCACCCCCACACAACCCCCCACACCCCCAACCACCACCCCCCCCACCACCCCCACAACCCACCCACCACCCCCCCCACCCCCACCCCCACCAAACCACCCCCCCCCAACACCCCACACCCCCCCACCCCCCACCACCACACCCCCACACCCCACACCCCCACACCCCCAACAACCCCCCCACCCAACACCCCACCCCACCCCACCCACCCACACCCCCCACACCCACCCCCACCCCCCCAACCCCAACCACCCCCCACCCACCCCCACCCCACCCCCACACCACCCCACCACCCCCACCCCACACCACCCCCCACACCCCCCACACCCACCCCCCCCACCCCCCACCCCCACCCCCCCCCCCACCACCCCCCCCCACCCCCACCCACCCACCACACCCCACCCCCCCCACCACAACCCCCCACCCACCCCCCCCCCCACCCCACCCACCACCCCCCCCAACACACCCACCCCCCCACACCCACCCACACCCCCACCCCCACCACAACCACACCACCCCCCACACCCCCCCACCCCACCACCCCCCCCCACCCCCACCCCCACCCCCACCCCCCCCCACCCACAACCACCCCCCCCACACCACCACCCCCAACCCCCCCCACCCACCACCCCCCACCCCACCCCCCACCACACACCCCCACCCCCACACCCCCACACCCCCACCCCACCCCACAACCCACCCACCCCACCACCCAACCCCCCACCCCCACCCCACCACAACCACCCCCCCCACCCCCCCACCCACAACCCCCCCCCCACCAACCACCCCCACCCCCACCCCACCCCACCCACCCCACCACACACACCCCCCACCCCCCCCAACCACACCACCACCCCACCCCCAACCACACCCCCCCCCCCCACACCCACCCCCCCACCCACCCCCCACCCACCCCCCCCCACCCCACCCCACCCCACACAACCACACCCCACCCCCAACACCACCCCACACAACCACCCCCCACCACCCAACCCCCAACCACCCCCCACCCACCCCCCACCCCCCACAACACACCCCACCAAACACCAACACCCCCCCCACCCCCCACCACACCCCAACCCCCAACCCCCCCACCCAACACCACCCACCACCCACACCCAACCACCCCCCCCACCAACCCCCACCCACCAACCCCACCACCCACACAACCCACACCACACCCCCCCCCACAACCCACCACACCCCCCCCACCCACAACCCCCCACCCACCCACCCCACACCACCCCACCAACCCCCCCACCCCCCCCCCACACCCCCCCAACCACCACAACCCCACCCCCCCCCACCCCACCCCCACCCAACCCCCCCAACACCACCCCCCCACCCCACACCACCCCCACCCCCCCCACACCCCCCCACCCCACACCCCCCCCACCCCCACCCCACCCACACCCCACCCCACCCAACCCACCCCCCCCCCACCAACCAAACCCCACCCCCCCCAACACACCCACCCACCCCCCACCAACCCCACACCCCCCCCACACCCACCACCCCAACACCACCCCCACACCCACCCCCAACCCCACCACCCAACCCCCCCCCCAACAACCACACACCCCCACCCACAACCCACCCCCACCACCCCACCCACCCCCAACACCCCACCCCCAACCCCACCCCACACCCCCCACCAACCCCAACCCCCACAACCCACCAACCCCACACCCCACACCCCCCAACCCCACCCCCCCCCCCACCCACACCACCACCCACCCCCCACACCCCCACAAACCACCCACCCCCACCACCACACCCACCCCCACACCCCCACCCCCCACCACACCCCCCAACCCACCCCACCCACACCCCCCCACCCCACACACCCCACCCCCCCACCACACCCAACCCACCCCCCCCACACCCCCCCCCAACACCCACCCCACCCCCCCACCCCACCAACACCCACCCCACCCCCCCACCCACCCCCACCCCCCACACCCCACCCCCCACCACACCCCCCACCAACCCCCCACACACCCCACCACCACCACCCCCCACCCCCCCACACCCACCCACCCAACCCACACCCCCACCAACCCCACCCAACACCCACACCCCCCACCAAACCCCCCCACACCCACCCCCCCACCCCACCCCCCCCCAACCACCCCCACCCACCACCCCACCCCACCCCCCACACCACCCCCCACCCCCCCCAACCACACCCCACACACCCACCCCCCCCACCCACCCACCCACCCACCCCCCCCACCCACCCAACCCCACACACCACCCACCCCCCACCCCCCACCCCACCCCCCCCACCACCCCCCACCCACACCCCCACCCCCCCACCCCCCCACCACCCACCCCCCCCACCACCCCACCACCCCCCCCCAACCACCCCCCACCCCCCCCACCCCCACCCCCCCACCCACCCCCCCCACCCCCACCCCACCACAACCCCCCACCCCCCAACACCCAACACCACCCCACAACCCCACCCCCACCCCCCCACCCCACCCCCCCCACCCCCCCCACCCCACACCCCCCCAACCCCCCCCCACCCCCACCCACCCCCACCCCCCCACCACACCCACCCCCACCCCCCCCCACCCCCCAACACCCCCCCACCCCCCCCACCACACCCCACCCCCCACCCACCCCCCCACCAACCCACCCACCACCACCCCCCCACCCCCCACCCCACCCACCCCCCACCCACCCCCCACCCCCCACCCCCCCACCCACCCCACCCAACACCCACACCCCCACCACCCCCACCCACCCCCACCCCCCCCAACCCCCCCCCACCCACCACCCCACCCACCACCCAACACCACCCCCCCCCACCCACCCAACCACCACCCAACCCCACCCCCCCCCCACCCCCCCCCCCCACCCACACCCACCACCCACCCCCCCACACCCCACCCCCACCCACCCCAACCCCCCACCCCCACCCCCAACCCCACCACACCCCCAAACCCACCCACACC
>JAXGGA010014447.1:0-32086 GCA_038373865.1 Uloborus plumipes
TTTTTATTGAGACTGTTTCCAGGTATATAAGAAGATATTTTATTTATTTTTTTAGCCTTGTGACAGTTGTCAATCGATTATTATTAAAAATTTAGTAGTAGATCTGCACAACATAGTCTAGGCGTTTTCTAAATTTGCTTGCATTTTTTTAAGTATAATTTCATATGTCTAATGTTGAGCCAGTCATCTTTTTTCTCAGAAACTTTAGTTGATGTTGCCCATCTCTTGTACGTTTATTTACTGTATTTTTATTTGGGAACATATTTTAATTTTTATGTTTAAACTAATGCTTTTGACTTTTTCAGGAGCTGCATTTACTCGCTTTCAAACATTAAGACTGAAGAAAGTTTTTCCTAATATTCTTAGCAACCAGCTAATAAGTTATGGTAGCTGTCAATTCCCAACCTTAGGATTTGTTGTCGAAAGATATAAGCAAGTTCAGTCCTTTATACCTGAAGCATTTTGGAAGCTGAAAGGTAACTTTGTTTAATGTTATTTAGTTGTGCTGGTGTTTCAAAAAAATTTTAATCATGCCGTCATACGTTAGTAAATTGTATTTTCTGTTTATAAAAATTTTAACATTTGTGACATTTGGCTTTAAAGCTGAGAAATTTTTATAGTAAGACTATGAAATTCTTTGAATGTATTCAAAAACTCATTTAAAGTGCCGAAATGAAAAGTTTTGTTTGCCAGTCCTCTGATTATTTGGACAAAAGCAGATTTTTTTTTCTGTAAAACTTGATGTTTGTTTACAAAATTGTGGCAATTTTTGTTAACCTATACAAATTTAACAGAAACAAGATCATTTATTTTGAGTGCTTAAGATATGAGAACAATTAAACCAATTAGTTGAGATAATATGAGCAAAACAAATAAATTATAAATAAAGAAAAAGTGAAGAGAATTTTTTGGAGTAAGAAAACTAAGAAATATTTTTAAATTAAAGGGAATCTTTTGTAAATTCTTAAAAATATCCCTACTCTTTATCTGCTAATGAAGAAACAAGAAACCTGTTAAAATTTGATTTTATTCCTTAGGCCTAATTGATTTCTTAGTCAAATATTCTTAAACTTGGAAACAACTAATGATCATCTAGTTTTATGTATTGTTATAATTTTTTCTATATTTAAAAACAATATGAAGGAATGAAAAGTGTAAAAATTACCCTATTCTGGCTTGACGTACTTAAGTGGTTTTCAGAGACAAATTTTCAACATTGATGAAAAATGTGCGGCAGTATCATTCTGTAATAACATATGTAAAAGTCTAAGCTATTTCCTTGATAAACTTTATTGCATGGTGATCCTGAGAAGTTCATGTGCTATTGAATTGTAAGAGAATAAGGTAACACCTACTGGGGAGACACTTTAAAAAATTTATGAATTTATCTATTTTCTGAAGTTACTAGGAATATCTGTACTTGGTTGTTCACTTAAAAGTAATTTTTGTTTATTTTCAAGTAGCCGTGAAAACAAGTGAGAGAATTATATTTTGGTACTTTAGACTTGTACATTGAAATAAACTTACATAAAAAATAAAATTTTTAAATTTCAACTTTATTATCTTGCTAAACTTTATGCTAAGAAGTTTGTATTTAAGCCGCAAGGAATATGTATAATTCATAAAACAATGGTGAATTATGACATGAGAAATGTTTTTTTTTTTTTTTTTGTGAGAGTAACCAAGATATTTTTCTTCATATCGTTTTAAATTCATTTTTCAGTTTCTCATATAAAAGAAGACGTCAATACAGAATTTAGTTGGAAACGGGGGAGGTTGTTTGACCACACCGCTTGTTTAGTTCTTTATCAAGTGTGCTTAGAGGTGAGTTGAATGGACAATATTCATTATTTTTAGTGTGATTTTTCCATACTTGCCAACTTTTACGAATTAGGCGTATATTTATGCATTTTATTCGCTTTTTACTCTTTTATTGGATAATCTCGACTTTTTATAAATTTCGAGATCCTAATGCAGCTGCCTCTCAAAAATTCTCTTTTGAATTGCCAAAGGCAAATCTAGAAATCAGGGGCGGATGATAAATTTCATGTTTTTATAGTACGATTTATATGTCTAAACAGGGCAGGGTTCGTACGCTCCTTACAAACTCCTTATAAACTCCTGCTTTTTAACAAGAAAAAATAAGGGCCCTTAAAACTCCTGAACTTTTCTATAATCTCCTTACAAACTCCTTACTTTTAGTTCTGTGAATACAAGCCCATGAGTATTTTCTTCTACTACTAATCCCAAGATTGTGTTCGAATATTATACCAGAATTCTGGTATTTTTTCACGTTTTAATACCGGAAATCCAGTATTTTTTGCTACGCTTCTATCTTCCTGCATCCGAAATTTTTTTCCTTACTCCAATTTTTCGACGATTAAGTCGATAATTATTAGTAATATTGATCAAGCAGACCTGTTAAAAGGACATTCTAAATTTTTTTTGCTTTTGTACATTGTTTTATTTGCTGTTTTTATACTTATGATGCCTTCATTTTAAATGATGCAATCTGTTTGCATCCGGTTTGGGAATAGAATTTTTCTGATTTTTGGTGCGTACTTGACTTCATTAAGGGGCAAATAAGTAAAATGTCTTTTTATTTCTATTAATATTGAAAATTAAAATTTTTCAAGCGAAATTCTCTTTTTTATGAAACGAAAAATTTTAATTTAAGTCACTGATTTAATTTAAATTTTGCTTCAATTACTTTATTGCTATCACTATTATCTTTACCGAAGAGCATTAAAATATTAATTTAAAACATTTTTACTTGAATAAATCCTTTTATGTCGCTTTTTTAACCTTTTAATTCGTTCATTATGGAAATCGCGATCTTTTTGCATCTGCCTTTGGAATAAGATTTTTCGCATTTATGACGTTTACTATACTGTGTTAAGAGGCAAACGACTAAAATTTATTTTGATTTTTCCTTTAAATCCTTAATTTGAAAAGTTTTAAACAAAATTCTGTGCTCTTTAATAGTGTCAATCGTCAAAGCTTAAGAAAGTTGGAAGTTGTTTTAACCTCTACTATTTTCAGTTACCTTAGTTACCTTATTACAATTTTTTGTTTATTTTTTTTTACTGATTCTAGTTACCAGGAATGAAAATCTTCCGCAAATCCACGTTTTTCCCCTTTTGTGTCTCTTTCTTTTTGCGACCTAAAAATATCGCTTTAAGTTTAGAAAAATAAAATGCTCATTATTAAGTTAAAGCTTAAAATAAGTTGATTTAGAACAGTAGAGGTTGAAATTACTTCCAGCTTTCAAAATAATGGAAATGTTTTTTGGATGCAGCTGGATTGAATTTTTAAAGATGACATGCAATTATCGGCAAACTATGTATATTCTATTTTGGCATGCTGCCAAAAACTTAAAATTCCGTTTCAAAGGTGGAAATTAAGGAAATTCAACTAAAATGTTCGAGATCTGAATCATAATTATTTTAGCCTCTTAAAATTTATCAAAATAATTAAAGACCATACAATATTAGTTAGAAAATTCATTTCTTGAGGTACACGTCTCTAACCCATCTAAAATTACACCCCCCCCCGCACTTTTTTTTCCTACATCGATATGAATGACTTAAAAAGAAATAGGGAATGAGCAATTAATAGGTTTTAAAAATATGCCTTCAATCTACCAATTTTACTTTTGATTTCGTGGCGCAAATTAAGAGGAAATTTCGCTTAACCAAAAATAAAATCTATCCAAATTTTTATGCCCCACATTTCTTCCTCTTTTTTGACTTTGAGCTGTTTTCATCCCTGAGTTATGGAATTACTAAGGAGAGTCTTGTTTTTGAGAACACACTAATTTTCTTTTTTTTTTGCCTGATTATTTTTTTAAATAATTTTTATTTTAAATTCATCCTCAAAATTAAATATTTTTAATGGTTAATCCATACTTGAATTTGATTCAGAGCCTGCTAACATTCAAGTAGCAATAACTGCATATTTGACTTTCAATTTAGTATGTTACTCAATATATTGTATGACGGTAAAAATAAACAACACAAGAGTTGTAAAAATATGTTTTGAGATTTGTTGGCTAAAAAATAAGTATTTCGATTGGGAAAGTCCTTAAAAATTGAAATGAACTCCTGCAAAACTCCTTAAAAACTCCTTACTTTCAATTTTCAAATTTGAGTATGAACCCTGCAGGGGTGATTGTGTTCCGGTATTTTACCGGATTTCCGGTATTTTCATGATCGATTCAGGTATTTTCATGTTCGAAAATACCGGAAATAAAATATTTTTAATTATGCTGTTATTTTCCCACCTCCAGATTTTTTTTTTTTTTCGAATTTTCGATGATTTATAATTATTAATAATATTCATCAAACAGAAATGTTAAGATGAAAATTCTAATTGCTTTTTTTACCTTAGTAAATTATTTTATTTGCATCCGATATGAGAATCAAATTTTTCTCACTTATGAACTTTTGATGCTTCTTACCCTTAGTTGGGAGACAAATAAATGAAACGCAACAAAATGTAACAAATGCAACTTTCATTACTTTATGAATGCTTTCGCACAACAAACAGTAATTCTGTTAGACTTTTGCTTTCTCCTTAAAATATTTTTTTGGAGATAATTGCTCATCACCAGTTCAAAAGTAACTTTATTACTCATTTACAAATTAATTAAATGCATGTACAATATTTTGACTAAAAGCTATTTGAATGTATGAAATGTGTTAGTTTATGAAAGGAAATTATTATGTATGTATAATTATAAAATTAGGTGTGCTTAAGTAATAGGGGCCTTGGTTTTAACCCCCCCCCCCCACTTTTTCTTTAAAACGTTCAGGTATTTTTTTATGAACTCACAATCACCCCTGGTCTAAAACACATAAGTTTCAATGACGTGTTCACATCACACCAGCATTCACGAGTGAATCTCTCATCGTTGTTTTGTCCAATAATTTAAATTATCTCAGTCAAATGAGATTTTTGAAAAAAAAAAAATGTAGAACAATGTTTTTTAGCCTACTTTCCCGTTAAAAATAAGAGACGAAAAAAGTATTAAAAGTGGCTTAATGCATCTAAAAAATATCGCCAAGTCCAAAAAATATCGCCAATTTCAAAAAATATCGCCAAGTCCAAAACGAAGTCAAAAAGAAACAAAAAAAATAAAATAAATAAATAAATAAATATCGAAAAATTAAAAATTTGAAAGTAGGGTATTGAGATGGGGGATTTGTGTGTCTGTCGGTCAGTCTGTCTGTCCCCCCCTAATAACTTTTGAATGAACATTCCGATTTAAACGAAATTTTTTTGTTGGAAAGATCTCGGCGAGTACAGCTCATTCCCATATTTGATTATTCAATTTGAACAATTTGTGGTTCAACTTTGAGCCGTTCAAACAACCTGTCCTGCGATATTAACTTTTTAGTGAACCGTCTGAATTGAATAAACCTTTTTTTGTTTGAAAGATCTTATCAAGAATACTTCATTCCCGTTTTTAAATTTTCGATTTGAACAATTTTTCGTTCAACATTGAACCGCTCAAGCAAGCTGTCACCCCTAATAACTTTTGAGTGAACAGTCCGATTAAAACAAACTTTTTTTTGTTCGAAAGATCTTGGCAAGGATACTTCATTACAGTATTTAAATTTTCAATTTGAACATTTTTTCGTTCAACATTGAACCGTTCAAGCAACCTTTCTCCACCTAATAACTTTTAAGTGAACCGTCCGAATTGAATAAACTTTTTTTGTTCGAAAGATCTCGGAGAGACTCATTCCCATATTTCGCTTTTCAATTTGAACCATTTTTCGTTCAATGATGAACCGTTTAGAAAAAATTTTAACATAAGCGCCTACTGGGAAATTTAAATTGAATGTTGATTCTGAACTTAAAGGCGGATTTCCTTCAAACTAACTTTGTAAGAAAACGGTTTTGATAAAAAATGTATGCAAAGTACTTTTCTGAAAAATCTTCTGTGAGGACTCGGATTCCGACTCCGACTCTGCAAACATGGCGGAAATGCAGGCTCAGAAAAAAATGACTGACTGGACAGACGATTTTTTGTTTAATTTATTATTATTATTTTTATGTATTTATTTATTTATTTTTTTTTGGCAGACGATTTATTGTTTGCAAAAATTTTTCATTCACGAGAGCATTTTATTCTTTATTTATATTTAACAACTGGCAACGGATTAAAAATAAAATTCGAGACATTTTATTAACGAACAAGGTTTTTTTTCTTTCTTTGATAAAATGTATTTTGATGTTCTTTGTACTTATATTTTATTTATTAATTTTTTTCTTTTGAAAACGATTGTGAAATTTTCTACGGAAGAACTATAACAGTAACATTCTTTAAAAGGTGCGACAAAACTTTATTTACTCGTTTATTTACTTTTTACATCTCCATTTCATCTGATTACAGGGGTATATTTTGCTTTTAGAAATCAGCTTTAAGTGCTATAAAGGTATGTTTGACATAATTTTCAGTTTCAGATATTCAAGAGAATATTGATCAGATGCTAGAATGCTGATGTCGATGTACGGGAAAGTAGGCTCGTTTAGTTCTTGACAGAACTTCTTTTTTTTTCTTTCTCTGATAAAATGTGTTTTGATGTTCTTAGTACTTTTATTTATTTATTTATTTATTTATTTGAAAACGATTGCGGATTTTTTCTACGGAAGAACTGTAACAGTTACATTCTTTAAAAGGTGCGACAAAACTTTATTTATTCCTTTATTTATTTTTCACGTGTCTATTTCATCTGATGAGAGGGGTATATTTTGCTTTTAGAAATCAGCTTTAAGTGCTAAAAAGGTATGCTTGATATAATTTTCAGTTTCAGATAATCAAGAGAATAATGATCAGATGCTAGAATGCCGATGTCAATGTACGGGAAAGTAGGCTTGTTTAGTTCTTGACAGAACTTCTTGTTACTAATTATGTAATATAAAATTTTCAGATAATTTTTAACCCATTTATGCCCAAGTTTTTTTTAACAATTTTTTAAAATTTTTATCTGCACAAAACTCTTACTTGGAATGGTTTACATACATTTTAGGCTTAAAATAGTTTGCCGTTGCCATATTTATTAAGTTATTTAACATCCTGTTTATAGGATATTTTGCAGATATGTGAGCAAAATACGACCTTACTTGACTTTTCTTTTGCAAAGTAGCATTACAAAAGGCATCTGTGATCAATTTTAAGCAAATCATTTTAAAATAGTTTAATTTTATGAAAAATAAGTTCGAAAAAAAAAACTTACTTTCTGTGGCTGCCCATGCTGGATCGTTGCTTGACTGATTTGTCTGAAAATAGCTGTCAATAAATAAAATCTGATGTCCAAATAGTGGCTCTAACTGGTTTTCTCAAGAAGAAGGACTATTTCACTTGTAAAAAACAGCTTTAGTAAAATGATATACCTATCACAGCTTTTTATGTGCAGTAACTAACAAGTGTCCTGTTTTTAGGCTACTGGGCATAAATGGGTTAACGACATGAATGGTAAAGAAAAGGGAGAAAGGAGGCCCTGAAAAAAAAAAGAAATGAAGCAAAAGGCACTACAAAGAGAGGCAAAAAAATGCAGAAAATTAAACATAAATTCAAAGCTCATACCTTACAGAGTCTAATAATGCTTAATGCCCCCAAAGCAGAATACTTAGTGATGTTCTGCAACGCAAAATTATTTTCCCAAAATTGTTCTGCAAGATAGATTTATACATTATATATTTACCGTCAAAATGTTACCAAAAGTGTTTTCTCATTTTTACATATAATGTACTGCAATTTAGAATTTAATGAAAATCAAACAAATTGTCTGTCTCTTTCTCTCTCTCTGTGTGTATATATATATATATATATATATATATATATATATATTTAGGTGTTTTTATATGAGGTCCGCCCTCGGGCGTGCACGAAGTCAGTGTAAATAACAACAATTAAAAAATATTTGAAAAACGTCTAGAAAAAGTTTTGAAAAAACGTTAAAGATTCAAAATGCAATACGACAATTTTTCATAAACAACTAGAATTTCAAAAAATATATCTGGGTAAGTTACTGCTTCGTCTACGGAGAGCGGGAGCAGTTGGTGAAAATAATAATTTGCAGGTTTCTGAAGAGGTCAGCTGCACACGAGTTAGCATAACAAGAAAGGATTTTAAGTTTTGAGAGGTCCAAAAGGACGAAAAAGTGAAATATTACTGCCAACTCATGAATACAACCAACCCCCCCGCTCTGACCTGCAAATAAAAGAAAGACAGATCACTTACCCAGTATTAGAAAAAAGAAGCAACACCATTATTCGTATTCCTCTTGCTCAATCCTTTTCCGTACCAAGTCGATGCGGTTCGCAGAGCTCGCTTCCATGCAACACCTCCCTCAAAACGGGTTTAAGTACAGCATATCATCAGAGTTGAAAGGAAACCGTTGCCAAAACGTAGTTGTTTGGGTGAAAAAATTATCGATTCTGCCGAAAAGATTTATTAAACAAATTAAGGTAGTAAAAGATAAACTCTGCAGGATAGTTGTTTTGGTAATATAGACCAGCAATGAATTTGTAAACCTGTTTGTTAAAATGTTTCTTATCGTTACAGATCTTGAAGAATCTGCAGAGTTGGCCGATTATGATATTTATAAAAATTTTTTTATGTAAATTACTAAACCAATGAGGCATGCACTTTGCATGAAAGTTGAAATGTTCTTTTTTATCGTAAAGATCTGTTGAAAGTTGAGAATCTCTAATTTTAAAGGAAATATCTAAAAAGTTCGCAGAATCAATTTCTTCATTGGCCTTGTTTAGTTGTAGTGTTTGTGGGTAAACAAGTTTAAATTCTTCTTCCATATTTTTATTAAAGACGAGGATATCGTCGATATACCTGAAAATGCTGATCCTTTTATTATATTTAACAGTATAGTTAAATTCATAGTAAAAAAGATATAAGTTAGCAGCTGTGCTGGAGTAATTTGTACCCATGCCAATTCCATGTATTTGTTTAAAAGTGAAATTATTAAAAGTGACAAAATTGTTGAAAATGCAATAATGGCAAAGACTGTCGAAAAAACTTCTATCGATACCAAGTTCCACTCCGATATAAAAAGAATCGTAAATTTTCATGAGAGTAACGTATAAGTCTTCTAGTGGAATGTTGCAAAATAGATTCTCAAAATCAAAAGTATATATTGATGTGGGTGATGAATTCATTTTACTCTTGATTTCATAGCTATTATCGATGCACCAGAAATAGCTCGAGAGCTTATATTTGTTTTTCAAAAAGGTGTAAATTTGCTTCAACATAGATTGAAGTTTGACGTTAATGCTTTTTCCGAAACTGTTTGTGGTTGAACAAATAAATCTAAATTTGATCGGGGATTTGTGAAACTTGGGAGTCATAAAGATAAATGGTGTAGACTGAAAATTTGAAATTGAAAAATTAAATGCGAACCTCGATTTGCAAAGTTTTTTAAAAGCAATAAACTGCTTTAAGACGATTTCAGTGCTAAGGTTAGACTTACTATAATAAAAAGATGAATTAAGTTCTTGTAAGCTTGTACTTATATAAAATTGTTTTCATATGATACCGTAGTTATTTGCTGCTTTATCAATGGGAACAAAAATGAAAAGATCTTTTAATTTCTGTATATATTCAACATCATGTTTGTCAAGTTTTTGATACTGATATTCATTACTGTTTATTTTTGCAGTTAAGAAGGTTTTAAATTCAATGATAACATTGTCCTTCCATTCTTGAAAGGCTTCAAACGGCGTTGAATTTGCGTAAGCAGTATTTTTTATGAAATTGTCCAAGTTCTGTATGAAAATCCTAACTACCTTATTAAAATTACATTTGGTGTTTAACCTGAATTTCGTTCCGAAATTCATGAGATTTTTAACGTTTGCATTTTTTATAATGTTTAAATTGCCAGTGATTACGTGTTTATGAACAGGATCAGAAAAACTATTAAAATCATTTTCCATACATTTACAAGGAATATTGCTTGGTGTGTTAGAAAAAGCTATCTCACGGTAGTTAAAAATCCCTTTGCAGAAAGGTTTTGGATATTTAAAAGCTGCAATAATATTTTTATTCTGTACGGGAAAAAAGGTAGTTGAATTGTTTAGAATTTTACTAAAAGGAATGCTTTCGAAACTTTTCTGTTGAAATAATATTGGAAAATAGATATTATTCCTTAATGGCAATTCAGCTTTAATACGATAATTAATGAGATCAAAAATTAAGTCCTTACATTGCTTATTTACAAACTTGTATTTCGAACAACTTGTTTTCAATTTCTTCAGAGTGGAAGTTTTTAATTTAAAAATACTGTTTTTAATTTGACCGACGTTAAAATGGTTTATAAAATTGCTTTCTGTTTCTTTGCACCATTGCGTTAAATTGATGTTGTTTATGCGTTTGCTGTTTTTGTGAGAGCCTCTATGCCCCCTATTAATTACGGATTTGCTGTTGAAATTTCGAAGTAATTTGAAGACATTGATAATATCGTTTGTATTTAAAAAATTAAGATTTGTATTAAGACCGTAAGGATATAAGGTTTTATGCTTAAAAATGAAATTATTTTCAGCTTTGAGTCGTTCGTCAGTGTCTTCTATTAAAGCTAGTATATCAATTTTTATATTATCAAAGGAATGTAAACGAAAATGATTAATTTCAAATGATGGATGGACAGCTTTATTAATTTGAGAACGATGTAGGTTTATTCTTAGGTGTAGTTCATTGGAGTTATTGGTGAGTAGTTCATTGGTTATTATTTTCACCAACTGCTCCCGCTCTCCGTAGACGAAGCAGTAACTTACCCAGATATTTTTTGAAATTCTAGTTGTTTATGAAAAATTGTCGTATTGCATTTTGAATCTTTAACGTTTTTTCAAAACTTTTTCTAGACGTTTTTCAAATATTTTTTAATTGTTGTTATTTACACTGACTTCGTGCACGCCCGAGGGCGGACCTCATATAAAAACACCTAAATATTTAGAATGCATTTAATGCTCTAGCTGCAATTATGCGCTGATTGAATGTAGAATATCTTATTTTCACATTTCACCCATATATATATATATATATATATATATATATATATATATATATATATATATATATATATATATATATATATATATATATATATATAGGATTTCTGTTGAAAGTTTCAAGTCATTAAAAATCACCAGAAGAGAAAAAGTTGTGATACCTCCTTCTTCTGGCCACACCAGATTTACTCACAGACAGCTGCTTTGCAATGAACTAGTTCCCTTATGCAACACATGTAATGTCAAACAGACAGTATTGCATATACAATGGAAATTGCCTCGCGATTGTCCAAATTTCAATCATATTCATTTAGATTCTTTAGTCATTTTCATTCTTCTTTGAAAGACTTGTTAGGGAAATTGTTCCTCCTTCAGCAGATGGGTTTTCTGTTTTTTACTATTCAAAATTTAAAACTTCATTGATGAGTTGATTTCAGCAAAAATTTTCTTAATTCTACAGGCTCTTTCTTCAAACATTTTCATTTTGACACCTTTACTTTTAAACAATTGTTTGGCTCAGTATAGCCTATTAAGGCTTTTATGCCAAAAATCCAACCACATCAACTTAATTCTTTAATACCATGGTAAAGACAATAATTATTTTTAAAATTTGTTTCATTTTTCTATGAAGAGTTTGAATTAGAAAGATTTCATAAGTTTGCAAATACTTCTTGCTTTATTTTCATTAATTCATATTTTAAATGCTTTAGTTTGACAAATATATTTATAATTATGTTATTAATGCTTACTATATATATTGTAACGAGTCCGTAGCACCTTCAACTTTCTTCAAATGAGCATTCCAATCTTGAGGAAGTAACTATAAATTTATTTACAAGTATTTACACTATTTACAATATGAGCAGGAAACAATTGCTAAACATCCAGCAATTAGGTAGCAAAACAGTACACTGTACTCTCAACAGTAACTCAGTACCACGTATCAAACGTGAACAGTAATTAAGCAATTACAAAAGCAAAACAACCATTCGCCAAGCGAACGAAAACGAGTCACCAGATCAAATCTGAAAACAACTGACTAACTAAAAACTGTGTTCAAGGCTATTTAAACACGGAAAGAAGGTTCTAGCAAAATCCGGAGCATTCTGGTCATTCATAAATTACATATTCCATTCAAGAAAACGCTAGAAATAAAAAGAAAAAAAAACCACGCGAAAATGTCTTCATGCTTATCAAAGTTAGGGCAAGTGAAAAAACTACAAAGTGTTACAGGGCCGGTATACTACTGATAAAGGTGATATCTTCAGATACTTTTGCAACATGACGTCAGATAAAACCAAAACTAATGAAAATGATGCAAGGCAGTAAAAACAACAACTATTTACAAGATTTGTAACATTGCCCCCTTCCCAAGGACTGCACGTCCCGGGCAGTACAATCCCCAGAAAGGAAGCAAGGGAAAATTTACAGGTGCACACATTACATGATGACCAATCATAAACATGATAAACAATAACAATGAGAACATGAAAGAAATAATAACATTGATGAAGTAATATTACAGACAATTAAAGGCAAAAGTTATATACAAAATTTACAAACAAATTACCATGGTAGCTTTAGATTTACTTTACGAACTATGGCCATAGTATGGGGCTAGCCGATCATAATGGACAACCCTAGGTTTTGAATGTGATGACTTCTGGATCCTCACTACGACGTCGTTCAGCCGGTGAAGGACTGTGTAGGGTCCATCCCAATGCGACTGCAATTTGGGTGACAGACCTTTACGTCAGATGGGATTCCATAGCCACACCTTGTCACCTTCTTGAAAGTCATGACCAGTGGACCTTGTGTCGTATCGGGTCTTCATTTTCTCCGTCGCGATGTTGATTCGCTCCCGTGCGAAGTGATGAACGTCCTCCAACCGGGCCTGGAGATCCTGGACGTACTCCTCAGGCGATGAAGGCGCATCTGGAGGGAGACCAAAGACGAGATCACAAGGCAGCCGAAGCTCTCGGCCGAAGAGCATCTGTGATGGGGAATATCCGGTGGTCTCGTGGACAGCACTGCGGTAGGCCAGCAGGAACAGAGGAAGTTTCTTGTCCCAATCCTGTTGATTTTTGGAGACTATAAGCGAGAGATTATTAAGGATTGTCCTGTTGAATCTCTCCACCATGCCGTCCGATTGTGGGTGTAGTGGTGTCGTTCGAGTTTTCTCAATTTTGAGGATATCACATAGGCCCTTAAACACAGCAGAGATGAAGTTCCTTCCCTGATCGGAATGGATCTGCAAAGGTGTCCCATATCTCGAGATCCAATGCTGGACTAGAGTCTCTGCTACAGTGGTAGCTTCTTGATCCGGAATGGAATATGCTTCGGGCCATTTGGTGAAATAGTCAATGGCAACGAGGATGTATTTATTCCCATCAGTAGTTTTCGGTAGAGGACCAAGAATGTCGATCCCGATTCGTTCGAAAGGAGCTCCTACGTTGTAAAGATGTAGTTTCCCGCGGCTTCTTCTCTTCGGTCCTTTACGTGCAGCACAGGCGTCACAAGAATGACACCACTTCTCCACGTCATCCTTCGCCTTGCTCCAGAAGAAGCGCTCTCGAACCTTGTGGAGGGTTTTCAGGATACCAAAGTGTCCTCCAGTCGGACTACTGTGCAATTCCTTTAGAACGTCTGGAATTCTTGATCTCGGAAGGAGTAACTGCCATTTAAATGCTTTGCCATCGTCAGATTCCCATTTCCGATACAGGACGCCATTTCGCAACTGGAGAGATTTCCACAGAGCCCAGTATCTTTTCGTTGCAGGACTGTAGAGAGAAACGTCTTGCCAACTAGGTCGCCGACTGTCCTTCTCCATTAACTCTATGATTGGCTTTAGATCTGCGTCTTCAAGCTGATCTTTCCTTACTTGGTCGTCACTCCATGGATCAGGATCTGAAGATGATGAAGTAGCAGTAACTTGACAGGCAGTAGGGATTGTCGTCCCGTACTGTTTCTCTATTCGGGAGCAATAATGGCAGTTCTCGGAACAAGGTCTTCTTGATAATGCGTCAGCATTACCGTGTGACAAACCTTTTCGGTGCTTAATCTCGATGTCATATTCCTGGAGCCGCTGTATCCACCTGGCTACCTGGCCCTCTGGATTCTTGAAATTCAACAGCCAAGTTAAAGAGGCATGATCAGTCCGGAGCAGGAATTTACGGCCGTAGAGGTAATGATGGAAATGTTCTACAGCTTTAACTATGGCGAGCAATTCCTTTCTCGTGACACAATAATTTCGCTCCGACTTGGATAAGCATTTGCTCCAGTAGGCAATGACATGTTCGTTTCCGTCTATTTCTTGAGATAAAACAGCTCCAACGCTCTCGTGGCTCGCATCAGTGTCAAGTATGAAGGATTTTTCAGGCTGAGGATAAGAGAGAATAGGCGTTGATGTTAAAGCCTCCTTCAGCTGTAGAAATGCATCCTCGCATTCTTTGGACCATTCAAATTTTCGTTTGCTCTCCGTCAGCTTATGCAAAGGTCGTGCAATATTGGAAAAACCCTTCACAAACTTCCTGTAGTACGTGCAGAGCCCCAGGAAGCTTCGCAGCTGATGAACATTTTCGGGGCGGCTCCAATTCTTGACTGCGGATACCTTGTCTGGATCTGTTCGTACACCCTCTGAAGAGATAATGTGACCAAGGTAGTTCACCTCACGGCGGAACAAATTACATTTGGACGGGCTTAACTTCAGGTTGGCTTCCTTAAGCTTTTGCAGCACCTTCCCAAGATTAGCCAAATGTTCCTCAAAACTGCGTCCTATGATGATGATGTCGTCCAAGTAGACAAGACAGGATTCATAAGAGAGTCCTCGTAACACTGATTCCATAAGACGCTCGAACGTGGCTGGTGCATTGCAGAGGCCGAAGGGCATCACTTTAAACTGCCACAAGCCTTGTCCGGTTGTAAACGCCGTCTTCTCTCGGTCGTCGGGGTGTATCTCCACCTGCCAGTAGCCGCTCTTTAAATCCAGGGTCGAAAACCACTTGTGTCCGGAAAGGGTGTCCAGAGTGTCATCGATCCGTGGAAGAGGGTAACTGTCCTTCTTGGTGATGTCATTCAGGCGTCGGTAATCAACACAAAATCTGGTGGAGCCGTCTTTCTTTCGGACCAAGACGATAGGGGATGCCCAAGGACTGGATGAGGGTTCGATGACGTCATTCTCCTGCATCTCTTTCAAGAGGATCTCAACCTCTTCCTTCTTGGCGAACGGTAGTCGTCTTGGATGCTGCTTGATAGGGGGATGATCTCCAGTGTCGATCCTATGCTGCGTTAAACTCGTGCGACCAACATCTTCGGATGTAGATGAAAACACCTGCTTGAAGTTGTCCACCAATTTTTCCGCAGCGTATCTTTGATCCTTCGATAATGGTGCACTCCCAATTAATTTCGAAGTCAAGGACTCGGAAGACACAGTCTCGGAGGAATCAATTCTTCTGATGATGCAGTTTACGGGAGTACAAGTTGCCAACACTTCTCCTTTCTTAATATTCCTCGGTCTTTCACTTACATTGGCGACTCTCACAGGAACTGCATTCCTTGAAAGGTCCACAAGTGTAGACGCCACTAGTACTCCTTTTGGGCTATTACTCTGGTTAGGATATTCAATTAGGCCGAATTTAAAGCTGTTGTTTTCATTGATGGAGCCAGGTATTTGTATTTCTGATCTAGGAGGAATCAATAAATCTGTTAGGGCTATTATTTGATGAGCGGATTTTAAGTTATTTTCAGCATTGAAAATTGCTATGTCTTCCCTCATCGAGTGCAGCTCATTATTTTTAAAGTCAATAGAAAAATCAAATTTTCTCAAAAAGTCCAGTCCGAGAATGAAGGGATCTGTAATGTCAGCGACGAATGCCGTATGATGGTAAGTGGCGCTCCCGAACATTATTTCTACGTTCACTTTTCCTTCAATCTCGATTTTGTCACCTGTCACAGTTTGAAGAGTAACGCAGGGCGACGTCCATAAGATCTTGAGTCCAAATTGATGAGCCACATCAGTCTTAATAATGGTAACGTTGGCTCCTGTGTCCACAATCATTTCGCAGGGAAACCCATTCACATAAGCGTAAATGAAGAGTCCGTTGCAGCCATGGTCCGTTCTTGGGGAAATCTGGAAAACTTTGGGAGACTTCTTCTTTTCTTGGCGAGCTTCGCAGTTCTTTCGTACGTGGCCCTCACCGCCACATTTCCAGCACTTCAGTGGTTGTCTACTTTGGTCTTTACGGACCGTAATCTTCTTCAGGGTCCCCGAGATCTCGTTGATTTGTCGCTCAATTTCCGAGAGACGAGTCGAATTCGAATCCGGGGCACTCACTTCCACGCTCCTGATTGAATGGCGATCCTTGCGGGATGTTTGCTGTGCAGCCTCGAACTTCATTGCGTAGACCAAACCGGATTTAAGATCTTTAATGTCCGCCATCCGGAGAACCGTCTGAATTTCTGGATTTCGCACTCCGTCTATGAAGTAGTTCAGGGCCAGGTTATCGCGAACACCTGAAGGACAGTCAGAGAAGGCGAGATGGGAAAGCCTCTCAACGTCTGCTGCAAAAACTTGCAAAGTCTCTCCAGCCCTCTGGAGTCGGGATTTGAGCTGAAGTTGGCTGAATTCTTTTTGGCAGGATTCGCCAAAGCGAAGCTCCAAGGCCGATGATAAGGCTTCGAAGTCATGGTGCTTGTCCTCTGGGAAGGTCTGTAGTATATCAGCTGCATCCCCTCTCAGCGAGGCTGCAAGTTGACAGGCTTTCGTGGAAGAGTCCCAGGAGTTTGCTTCTGCAACGATGAGGAACTGCTTCTTGTAAATATTCCACGAGGTCTTCCCGTCAAACGCAGCCAGTTTGATGGATGGACGAGAAGTTCCAACTGCAGCTACACAGTCACTTGAGTTGTTGGAGGATGCTGATAACTTCGATTCAAGTTCTTTAATTTTCTTTTCAACATTGTTTTCTACTGTGGTGATTCGATTCTCAACGCTGTCAACTTTCTCTTCCAGAGCCTCCACTTTATTTTCCACATTGGTAAATTTACTTTCCACCAAACTTTTCATTGACGTTAGATCGCTTTTAATTTCTTCAGCTAGATCATTTTTCAATTGTTCTTGATTAGTTGCCAGATCAATTTTTAATTGTTCTTGATTAGTAGCCAGTTCATTCTTTAATTGTTCTTGATTAGTTGCCAGATCAATTTTTAATTGTTCTTGATTAGTAGCCAGTTCATTCTTTAATTGTTCTTGATTCGCAGCCATGCTCGCAGTCATGTCACTTTTAACAGCGTTGATAGCATCAAGGAGTTTTTTTAGTTGTTCCTCCATTGCTCGAGTAATCACCATAAAATTCTGAAGTCAAAAAGTCCTTAGGAAGAAAAGTCCGAGTTCACAGGTAATTCCAAGAAAGTCCTTGAAGATGCCCCACGTTGGGCGCCAAAATTGTAACGAGTCCGTAGCACCTTCAACTTTCTTCAAATGAGCATTCCAATCTTGAGGAAGTAACTATAAATTTATTTACAAGTATGTACACTATTTACAATAAGAGCAGAAAACAATTGCTAAACATCAGCAATTAGGCAGCAAACGCTACACTGTACTCAGTAGCGTACATAGACTAAGGTGCGCCCCCCAGCAAGATTTGTAAGTGCGCCCCCCACCCCCTATTAAAATATAAAAAATAGTTTCCCAGTGTAACCTTTAGTGCTATTTTTCTGGATCGGGCGCCCTCAAACCTCTTGCGCCCCCCCGCGCCGCGGGGGTTGCGGGGGCGCTATGTACGCCACTGACTGTACTCTCAACAGTAATTCAGCACCACGTATCTAACGTGAACAGTAATTAAGCAATTACAAAAGCAAAACAAACATTCGCCCAAGCGAATAGCGAATAAAACGAGTCACCAGAATCAAATCTGAAAACAACTGACTAACTAAAAACTGTGTTCAAGGCTATTTATACACGGAAAGAAGGTTCTAGCAAAATCCGGAGCATTCTGGTCATTCATAAATTACATATTCCATTCAAGAAAACGCTAGAAATAAAAAGAAAAAAAACCACGCGAAAATGTCTTCATGCTTATCAAAGTTAGGGCAAGTGTAAAAACTACAAAGTGTTACAGGGCCGGTATACTAGTGATAAAGGTGATATCTTCAGATACTTTTGCAACATGACGTCAGATAAAACCAAAACTAATGAAAATGATGCAAGGCAGTAAAAACAACAACTATTTACAAGATTTGTAACAATATACTTCATCATTGGTTCAGGAATTCAGTTCAAAAAACTCAAGTTCAAAAAGTTCAAGCTCGGCATTGGGACGTTAACTAATTTCCGGATCGCAGAACAAATGTGAAAAAACATTTTTCCGATTGGGGGGGGGGGGGCTTGGACTACACCTATTTTCCTAATCTTAGCCTGAAATTAATTGTTTCAAATATAATTACTTCGTCCCCGCGATTCTCTCAAGCGGAAAAATTGTTTTAAAATAATTGACTATTGAATGAATGACTATTTTTACTTCAAGCTCCGTCAGAAATTCTGCGGCCAAAATGTGAAATCCCAAAAAACTTGAAAGGAGACTCTCCTCCACCCCGCGTTTCTCTTACGCGAAAAAATTGTTTTAAACATCATTTGAATAAATAATTTTCACTGCGAGTTCCGTAAGTGCAATTATGCGGCAATATGTGAAATGCTGCAGAACTTTAAACAAAGCTTTGCCCCCGCGATTCTTTCACCGAAAAATTGCTTTTAATACAATCTGAATAACTAATAACTAATAATAAACTCAAAATGATAAGGCCCGCAGAACTACAGACGTAGCTTGTGTCCCCTCGATTCTTCCGTAGGAAAAATTATTTTAAATCTTAATTTGTTCTGTAAGATTCGTCACAGCAGTTCTGCGGTCAAAACGTAATGAGAACTTCAAGCGATCCCCCCCCCCCCCCGCCATTTATTGATAAGTAACGATTTATTGTTTTAAAGAAAATTTGAAAAGCTAATTTATTCTGGAAGTTTTGTAGCTGACGTTCTGTGGCCAACATGTGAAAGCCCGTAGAACTTTAAACAAAGCCTGCGCCCCTCGATTCTCTCAACAGGAAGAGTTAATAGTTTTAAACATCATTTGAATAACTAATATGCACTGCAAGTTTCTTCTCTGAAGTTCAGCGGCCAAAATGTGAAAGACCGCGAAACTTCATGTGAGCACTCCCCCCTCCCGCGATTCTCTCACGAGGAAAAAATTTTTTGAACATTGTCAAATACCTAATTTGTACCGCAAGTTTCGTCACTGAAGTTCTGCAGATAAAATGTGTAGGCCCGCAGAATTTCAAACGAAGCCCGTTTTCCCGCGATTCTTTAACACGGAAGAATTAATTGTTTGAAACAAAATTTGAATAACTATAGTTTGTACTGCAAGTTTCGTCACTGAAGTTCTGGGGATAAAATGTGTAGCCCCCCCCCCCTCGCAGAACTTCAAACGAATCCCGTTCCCCGCGACTCTTTAACGCGGAAGAATTAATTGTTTTAAACATAATTTGAAAAACTATTTGTACTACACGCTTCGTCACTGAAGTTCTGCGGCCAAAATGTGAAAGCCCGAAGAATTTCAAGCGAAGCTTGCGTCTCCGCCATCCCCTAATTAGGAAACATGGTTTTAAACATAACTGAATATCTTTTAATATATACTACTAAGTGTCGTCACTGAAGTTCTGCGGATAAAATGTGAAGACCTGCAAAACTTCAAAACACCTGCGCCCCTGCGATTCTCTTGCGAAAAAATTGTTTTAAACATAATTTGAAGAACTGATTTGTGTACCTACCGCAAGCTTCGTCACTTAAGATCTGCGGCCAAATATGAAGGCTCGCAGAATTTCAGACTAAGTTTGCGTCCCCGCGATTCTCATGCGGAAAAAAAATATCGTTGGAAACATTATTTGAACAACGAATGTGTACTGCAAGTTTCGTAGCTAAAGTTCTGCGGCCCAAATAAGAAGGACTGCAGAACTTCAAACGAAGCCTACGCAACGCAAGTGTCATCACTGAAGTTCTGCGGAAAAATCAGGAAGGTCCTCAGAAGCTCAAGTCAAGTCGTCCGTACGTCTGCTGTGGTCTATATGGCAATTTTCACGGCACCCTCTGCGGCGGCGCCGGCATTATTGCCTGCTGCTCTGCAAGGGACATGGGCTACGAACGAAACTTTTTTTTTTTTTTTTTGCTTTCGAACTATAACTTTTTTTTTCTTTTTTGCTCAATTTTGAACAGAATTGTTCTGCGGCCGCGATGTCTGTTCTGCGACGTACGTCGCCAATTTAACAGTATTCTGCTTTCGGGCTTAATGCTAAACCTAGTACAAGTGTTCAGGCTTCAGCAGTATCTAAAACTGCAGTCAATAATCCACTTAACGAAGATAAATAAAACAAAACAATTGAAGCTGAAATTCCAAGATCAAACCGCACATAGTCTAATAATGGCTCTAATAACACTAAACCTAGTGCAAGTGTTCAGGTTTCAACAGTGTCTAAAACTGCAGTCAATATTTCTTCCCCATTGAAGATAAATTAAACAAAACAAATGAAGCTGAAATTCAAAACTCAAAACGTACAGAATCTAATAATGCTCTTACTAACACTAAACGGAGCACATGCTTTCAGGTTTCAGCAGTATTTAAAACTGCAAACAATAAGCCGTCTAACGGAGAAATGTGTGCAGTAAATATTTTCTCTCGCCCACAAAAAAGGAATTACATTACTTTTTTCAGCAGCATCCTCAACAGCCAGTGCAAAATAGTACTATCCCATTTTAAACAAGCAAATTTTTTTATCATTATAATGGCTGACAATGTGCCTGGATATCCTATAATGTAGCAAACGCAAAAAAGGAATACACAGTTTGTATAGCTTTTTCAAAACCCAATAATGCATTCACCGAAGGAATGTTTGATTGGAGACATGTGCATCAACACATTAAGGAACATGAAGCAAGTTTGGTGCACGATGAAAGCATTGAATTGTATCTTTTGTTTGAACAAGATCAGACAGATGATTATTTTGTTTTCAATAAACTTAAAGGAGTAAGAGATGAATCAAACACAGAGCAACTGTAATCAGAATAATTGATGTAGTAAAAGTAATAGGAAAAAGAGGTTTAAGCTACAGGGGAAGTGAATACAAAGCTGTTTACGTGACCTTAAGTGATATTTATTTTTATACCTGAATTTTTTTTTTATACCTTAAGTGGCGAGAAGCTTGAGCATTTAAACTTTCTAGAAATTTTTGGAAATTTAAATAGTAAAATTCTGAAAACGGTAAGAAATGTAAGTAGCTTAAATTCAGGATTTTTTTCCTTATTTTAAAGCTTTCTTAAAATTTTAGTGATATCAGTTAATTTAAATGTTAAATATATTAGGTTTTTAGTTGTTAGCCCTGATATTTTTGCATGTTTAAATTTGCGCATTCTTAAGGCAAGTTTTTTCAATTGGATAATACTGTGGTGTGCATAAAAAAGTTTTACAGATTCCTATTTTCAAAAGTTGGCGAGTACATACGTGTCAATTCATAAAAAAGCTCAAATTTATGATTGTTTCTTCAATCAATCATCAAAAAATTTCCCTTTCTTCTCAACAGATGACTCCCGTTTTTCTATAGTTCATTTTTTGAAACTTTCGACACGTGCACGTTCAACGAAGCTCGTGCTTCGCCGAAAATTGCATCCAGGGTTTTCTATTTCAATCCTTTTGCATCTTGTAAATATTTCAATTATATTGAAAGTTGGAAGTTATTTTAATAAAAACTAGCTCATATCCATTTTGTTTATCCTTTATTTTTTTAACTATTTATTTATTTTTTATTTTGTTTATTGATTCATTTTTTATTTTTATAAAATTATTTTCTTTGGTGGGCTGTGCTCTAAATTTTTGTATTTTTATATCTACTACTTACCAATTAGTTTAGATTAAATGAATAAATAAAAATGATTAAAAAAATTATATTTCATTTTAATATAATGTTCATGGTATTTAAAAGCATAATATCATAATCTTAAAGAAAATCATGTCGGCATGTAGCTGGTGAGTCATATAGTGAAATCTGCTGTTTTTTTCCCATCAAAGGTTGACACGTATACAAGTATGTATTTTATTTGATAAGTAGTATTTTAAAGATTGAGTTGTATTTTCAGAGACCTACAGCACTTGTGGTTGATGTTCGAAGCCGCAATAAAAACAAATGGCGACCCCAGCCTTTAGACACAGTGGTAATTTTTTCTATTTTAATTAATTTCAATGTTAATGGTGTAAAGAAGATTGTATGAATACTTTTCAGACTAAGTTTTTAGAGAATGCCATTTTAACAATATTTATTGAATAATCATCAGTATTTTTTCATTTTGGATATCATAAAAATTTTTATTTAACTTTTTACACAGTCAAATCTTATTTCTATAAACTTAAAAGGCAGGCCCGTCATTTAGGGTGGCAGGAGGGGTCAATTGGCTTTGAGAAGTCAATGTATTTACATATAAAGAGGCGTGTTTTTTGCTGTTTTCCAATGAAATTGCATTGTGTTTGCACCCTTTGCCCTCGCCCCCCTGGAAAAACTTGAAATGACATCCCTGTTAAAAGGACTTTTAAAATCAAGTTGACATAACAGTAGTTGGATTTATCTGAAAAGAAATAAATAGCAAACAATAAAGCGGGGTTGCAAGTGTAGTTCATCGTAACAGTAATTCGTTTTAAGCATGTTCAAATTAACGAGGTTTGATTATTTGAAGAAGAGGAACTAATTACATGTGCAAAATGGCCAGCTTTTTAAAATTACACAGTTAATTATATTAATGTCTTCCATACATTTTAACAAGGTAACCAATGTTTATTTAATATAATAAAGCAATACCTTTGCTGAAAATAAAATAATAAATAGAATATATACACAAAAACTTCAAATTGTTTCAAACATTTTACGCTTAATTTTCACTTTTGATAGATGGTCTTCCATCTAAGCCGACATTGGGCGCAAACACAATGCAATTTTATCATAAAACAACAAAAACCAAGATCACTTTTATGTAAATACATTGATTTCTGTAAGCAAGGGGGGGGGGACAATTGACCCCCCCCCCCTTGCTTACCCTCCTTGATTGCCCTCTGACCCTCCTAAACGATGGGCTTGGATACGAGACTGAGCAACTGAAACCTCTTTCTTCCAAATTCTGGAGAAGCGAAAAACGTTCTTTACTGGCTCAATTTTACCATGAGTCGAATCCTGAATCATCATATCATCATTAGTTTTTTTTTTTTTTTTTTCAAAAATCTGTTCTAATGTTTTTTTTGAAGTAAGAGATCTTGCTCTGGTCATTTCAAAATGCAGAGATGGAAAAAAAGCTTGCACAGTCAAAACGCGCAAAATAGAAATGAAATCAATTCCTTTCGGAAATGCAGTTGAGACAGACAGTCTGACTACCCCTTTTTCGTTGATGATGCGCTCAAGCAACACCTGCTTTTGCTTTCCTTTCCTCACCCACATAATCATTTTCTGAGTGGAATTGTTTGATAAAAGTGACCTTGACTAAGACTTTCACATATAAACCCAAACTGTTTTCCTTTTCTAACTTTTTTGATAAAAAAGTAGATTATAAATATAAGCAAATAAAAGCATGTTAGTACCACAATTTTTATTCCATATAAAAAGAACTGTTTGAGGCAATTTTTTTACTTAACATGTTTCTATTGTACCTAAACCTAAAGCTGAAATCAATACAAAAATTCGTTAAATAGCGAATTTTTTATGATTTTTATAATGACTGTTGCGTCAACCCAACACCAGCGGGTAATGGGTTAATAGTAGGGGGGCATACTACATTCCGTGGGAAATTTGATGAGGAAATTGTGGGACCAATTTTAATGCATTCCTTATGGCCTATACAACTATGCCTCACCGGGTGTTTTTCTTAAATTCGTGTCAGACGGCCTGTATGACGTCATCAATCCAAGATGGCGGCTTTGCACTTTACACTGATAAGTATTTGCAATAATGTCTCAATTTTTAGGTATTTCGTGACAATTTTTGGTGAATTTACTTGTTTAATATTCTATTACTATTATTATTATGAGTTTACTTAAAATATTTATTTTATTTTTTTAATAACTATTTTTTTTTTTAATTTTTCGGATAAATCTTTTTTTTTATTTTGACATTTAGAATAAACTAGTTTAAAAGTACTTCGGGTGAATTTTCGCAGCAAAATACTGTTAATTTTAAAACTAAAATTACTAAACCTTATTTCAGTTGAACCTCGTTAGTTCGAACACGCTTATAATGAATCACGGCTAAAGCGAACTACATTTGCGATCCTATAGTCCGTGGAGTTAGTGTAAAAATATTTCATTTCCGGATACCAGTCTGAAATTTTATGTGGGGCTTATATTCACATAGGAGGGCAAAAAAAAAGCCAGGAGACACTTGATCGGAGGTCAAGGTCATTCCTGTGATGACGTCATCAAAATGGCCGCTTTTACAGGTAAATACGTTCGTTTAACTGCTTAAAACTCCATCATAGATTGAAATATATCAAAACTCAAATATATCATCTGAAAGCTCTTTAAAAGAGCTATTTAGAAAAATTTAATTTTTTTTCTGAGGTCAAGGTCCCACCTGTAATGACGTCATCAAAATGGCCGCTTTTACAGGTAAATACGGTTGTTTAACTCCCCATGAAACTCCATCATAGACTCAAATATGGCAAAACTCAAATACACCATCTGAAAGAGCTTTAAAGGATCTATTTAGAAAGATTTAATTTTTCTTTCTGAGGTTAAGGGCCCACGTGTAATGACATCATCAAAATGGCCGCTTTTACAGGTAAATACGTTCGTTTAACTACTTAAAACTCCATCATAGGTTGAAATATTGCAAAACTGAAACATATCATCTGAAAGCGCTTGAAAAGAGCTATTTAGAAATATTTAATTTTTCTTTCTGAGGTCAAGGGCCCACCTGTAATAACGTCATCAAAATGGCTGCTTTTACAGGTAAATACGTTCGTTTAACTGCTTAAAACTCCATCATAGATTGAAATATTGCAAAACTCAAACATATCATCTGAAAGTGCTTTAAAAGATCTATTTAGAAATATTTAATTTTTCTTTCTGAGGTCAAGGACCCACCTGTAATAACGTCATCAAAATGGCTGCTTTTACAGGTAAATACGTTCGTTTAACTGCTTAAAACTCCATCATAGATTGAAGTATTGCAAAACTCAAACATATCATCTGAAAGCGCTTCAAAAGAGCTATTTAGAAAGATTTAATTTTTCTTTCTGAGGTCAAGGGCCCACCTGTAATGACGTCATCAAAATGGCCGCTTTTACAGCTAAATACGTTCGTTTAACTGCTTAAAACTCCATCATAGATTTAAATATTGCAAAACTCAAACATATCATCTGAAAGCGCTTCAAAAGAGCTATTTAGAAAGATTTAATTTTTCTTTCTGAGGTCAAGGGCCCACCTGTGATGACGTCATCAAAATGGCCGCTTTTGCAGGCAAATGCGTTCATGTAACTGTTTAAAAGTCCATCATAGATTTAAATATTGCAAAACTGAAATATATCATCCGAAAGTGCTTTAAAAGAGCTATTTTATAGTGCTTGGTTTTATTTTCTAAGACAAAGTTGATTGGTTATAACAATTTTAAATTGAAAATTTATAAAAAAGACAATTTCTTTGTATTTTCCGACTTTGAGGTAAAAATTTCGGTGTGATGCATGCATTATAATTTTTTTTTCCAATTTTATTACTTACGTACTATTTATCGGTATTTTATGTAGATATTGAATGTAACAGATGTTGCAATGCAGAAACAAGCAGAGCCAAAGCTCCTAATGAAGCTGAGATGTAACTAATATTATCGTCATCAATAATTGTGTCAAAAATGCTTGCATTTCAATTATATAAAAGAAATACGGAAAAAACACGTTTTAATACAAAAAAAGTAACTCTGTTATACAAGGAAAACTGAATTTTTTTAGGAATGTTTCATGTATTGCACTGGCTTTCACATCTGCAAAGAAGTGTACAATTTAGACATGATTTGATACATCTACATCGAGTACACATTTCTTTGCATTTGCATGATATTAGTTCTCGTAATTTATCCATTGTTATTTCAGGGTTTGAAAACCAAAGGGGTTCAAACTCATCGCCGATTTCTTTCCATCACCACTGACGCGGATTTAAGAGCTGAAAATTGCGAAAGAAAAATTCAATCTTTCTAAGTAGATCTTTTAAAGCACTTTCAGATGATATAGTTGAGTTTTGAAATGTTTAAATCTATGGTGGAGTTTTAGGGGAGTTAAACAAACGTATTTACCTGTAAAAGCGGCCATTTTGATGACGTCATTACAGGTGGGACCTTGACCCAAGAAATAAAAATTAAATCTTTCTAAATAGCTCTTTTTTAGAGCTTTCAGATGATATATTTGAGTTTTGCAATATTTCAATCTATGATGGAGTTTTAAGCAGTTAAACGAACGTATTTACCAGTAAAAGCGGCCATTTCAATGACGTCATCACAGGAATGACCTTGACCTCCGATCAAGTGTGTCCAGACGTTTTTTTGCCCTCCTATGTAAATATAAGCCCCACATAAAATTTCAGACTGGTATCCGGAAGTGAAATATTTTTGCACTAACTCCACGGACTATAGGATCGCAATGTAGTTCGCTTTAGCAGTTATTCGTTATAAGCGTGTTCGAACTAACGAGGTTCAACTGAAATAAGGTTTAGTAGTTTTAGTTTTAAAATTAACAGTATTTTTTTGCGAAAATTCACCCGAAGCACGTTTAAACTAGTTTATTCGGAATGGCAAAATATAAAAAAGATTTATCCGAAAAATTAAAAAAAAAAAAAAAAATTGTTAATAAAAAAATAAAATAAATATTTTAAGTAAACTCATAATAATAATAGTAATAGAATATTTAACAAGTAAATTCACCAAAAATTGTCACGAAATACCCAAAAATTGAGACATAATTGCAAATACTTATCAGTGTAAAGTGCAAACCCACCATCTTGGATTGATGACGTCATACAGGCCGTCTGACACGAATTCAAGAAAAACACCCGGTGAGGCATAGTTATATAGGCCATAAGGAATGCATTAAAGTTGGTCCCACAATTTCCTCATCAAATTTCCCACGGAGGGTCTTTTTCCTTAAGTATGCAAACGGACTATAAAGTAAAAATCCTAAAAAATAGTCCATTTCAAAGTGGTTTAAACCAAAAAAGGAGATGCTGGCTGCCTTTTTCTGGCCGAGCTAAAATCCAACATCGCTGTGGGTGAGGTAATGTAACTTGAAATTTATTGTAAAGTAAATATGTATATGTTTTTAAAAACACACATCATTATTATTCTTTCTTCTTGGTTTTATTTCATTAAAAATTGCATGACATAATTTAACCTTTTGCATATGTTTGTGTGCACTTTTTACATAGAAATAATTTGTGATTTATATGTGAATTATTACTAGTGTAAAAAAATTTATTTAAAGGAATTTGAAAAGCTTGCATCTAGAAAACTCCGCATCAATGCAAAAACAGCCATGACAGTTGCTGAGAAACTGTATACTAAAGGTTTTATCAGTTATCCTAGAACTGAGACAACAATATTTCCCAAAGAACTGAATTTGGTCCCATTGGTTGAAATGCAATGTGAAGATCCAAACTGGGGAGGTAAATTTTAAGACTTTTGCTACTATAGTCATCTAAATAGTTTTGCTTATGTATTTTTTAAAATACAGTTGAACCTGTTAACCACAAATTTCACAGGAAGGAAGAAAAATTTGAGATGAGGTTTCGAAATACAGATATTTTGATGAAGTTATAAAAATGAGCAAATGAATAAAGGCAGATAGTTAACAGAGCCTTCTGTTTTTATATTGTTTATTTTACTGTTTAACCTGTTGTGATTACATGTTTTACTAATTTTAGTAAGTGCGTAGGTAGTAAATTATACTGACCTTTAAGGAGGAAAGTTATCCTTTAATGATTGTTATTTTATTTGTTTTATTTATATGTTAAGATTTTAATTTTATCCTCAATCAAAACAATTTAAGTGTTAGAATTTTACTATTAAAACTGATGTTTTAAAATTAGTGTTTAAAAGTTACTATGAAAGATTGAAATTAGAAAATGTCAATATTCACAGTAGCATATATATTTATATTTATTTGTATTTATGTATTTATTTATTTATTTATACGTATTTATTTATTATTTATATATACGTATATAATTTTTGTAAAGCATTTGCTCAACGTGTGCTAGAGGAAGGGCCTAATCCTAGACAAGGAAATAAAACAGACAATGCGCATCCTCCTATTCATCCTACTAAATATATAAATACATTGCAGGTAAGTTTTTGTATTGCACATTGCTTTTTAATTAACTTCAGTTTTGAAATATAGTAAATAAGGTAAAAATACCAATTGTGGTCTTTTTAAGTGTTCAATCTTTGACTTTTGTTAAACTATGTATTTCAGCAATTAGTACAAGGACAAAAACGTCGTGAATTGTACTAGATACTTTTCTGATGGTTTATTTAAAAAATAAAGCTGTTTTAAATGCAAACAAATTTTACAGTATTCAGCTTTTGAAATTTAATTTTTAGTCGTGAGTTCAATATTTATTCAGTTCTAAAAAATTAAGTTCTAAAAAATTATTCAGTTCCAAAAAAAAAAAAGACCTTGGAACCTAACACAAATCTACTTTGTCAAAAAATATATTTAAAGATAAGATAAAAGGCTTAAAGAAAAGCATTTTCTTGGCTCATGTTGTAATAGACCAGTGAAATAGAAAAATAAAACTAGGAATTAAACATAAACACATGATATGACGAAGCAGGCCAAAATAGAAAGTCAAAAGCTGCTCAGAAACAGTTGAAAGGTTCTGTGTAATTTGTTCTGTACCACTTTAACTTTATATACTGTCTCTTTTAAGCCAATTATTATTATAATATTTTTTCCTGTAAAAAAAGAATTAAGTTACTGTTTTTATGATGGAAAAACATTAAATGATCAAAACGTATATGTAATTCCATGTTCATTAGTGCAACACAAGAATGAAAAGTATAGTATGTTTGGATAATCAAACCGTCACTTAATTGGTCTTAAGCTAATTTACTTCCTATGTTACATAGCTATTAATTTATATAAGTTTTTGGGTATAAGGAAGATATTCATGTTATGAAGCTATGCATTTTATTACTCTGTATGTGTCTCTAAATATCTTCCTAAAACTTCATTATTCTTTCTTGTTTCCTTCCCTAAAACTTCATTATTATTTCTTGTTTCCTTCTCCCAATGTTAAGGTTTCTATAAATTGCAGTTAAAAAAATAGTTTCAAGTATGTATGCTGTATAGACTTTTACAAGTGTTTATTTGACATTTTAAAATGTTTTAGGGAAATGAAAAAACCGTTTATGAATTAGTTGTTCGGCATTTTCTAGCTTGCGTTTCAAAGGATGCTGAAGGAAGAGAAACAACTGTGGAAATTGATGTCAATAATGAAAGGGTATGACTTCTAATTTCTTTCTTAATCAAAACTGTGCTTCTATACTTTTTACTATGAAAAATCTGAATAAATGTAAACTAATGTGTCAAAGAAAAGTAGTCTTGTACGCAAATTTTGAAATCATTTTACTAAGAAAGTCTAACTTTTCCAATTGAACTAGACGTAATAGTCCAAGAGCCCATGAGCGCCAGACTTAGGTCATTTTATAAAAGCCGAAAAGTGCGTACAAAGTGTGGCAAATTGCTCCAAAAACATGAGCATCAGGCCCGTCATTTCAAGCTTTTCCGGGGGAGGGTAAAAACAATACAATTTCACCAGAAAGCAACAAAAACCACGCCCACTTATATGTAAATACATTGATTTCTCAAAGTCAGGGGGAGGGGGGACAATTGACCCCCCTGCCCCTTAAATGACGGGCCTGATGAACATCATATAGTTATTCAATGTCAAGGACCTGGTGGTCCTCACCCAACCATCTCTGATTCGGAGGGCATTCTCAAGAGGTGCACCATGTGCCCTTGAAACCAACCTTTGCAGATTTCATCTTCTTACTCTATAAGCTACCTTTTGTTATTAAACTGATATCAGCCTTAATGCATATAGAATGAGCAGATATATACTTTCTGCTTAATGAAAACAATAAGAGTCAGATATCTACTCTTTTAATAATTAACCATGTATCTTTATGTGTATCTCATCTCATGTTAACTACATACTGGCTTTGCATATGAATGAATGCTGATATTTAAGGTTAAAAAGGGCAGGTAACAAACAAATTAAAACTGAAAAGCTCTCCAATGCAGAGCAGTCCCTCTGCCAGTGGAAAAAAAATGCTTCAAATAGTAAACTATTAGTATTATTTAAAATAGAATTCTCTGTGGTGTTTTGTGACTATAATAATATAATATCAAGGAAAGATTTCCAATTCTAGTGAAAGTAATGCAAGACTTTTTCTTTTATTGCCCCCTCCCTACTTCTAGAACAAATTTTAACATTAAGTCGAGAATCTCAATGTTATATGCAGAATCCCTGGTGCTTTTATTCTTTATTAATGGCAGCTGTAGATAGTAAGTAATGCATACAATTAAGATTATTTGCCTGATATGATAGCTTCATTGTTAAAGCTTCTGTAATAGACAAATATCTAACTGCAGGAAGATTTATTCAATCATTAAACTACTAGAATCAAAGTTAAAATAGCAAAGTCAAATGTCTAACTGGTGCTAATTTTCAGTTATAATATTACATGCGAAAATGATGAAAATGAAGTTAGAACAAAGTGTTTACTTTTTCAAATGTGTACGGTTTTCCGTTTTGAAACATGAGTTAAGCAGGGTTGCCAACTACTACGCATTTAGCGTAGTAACTACGCATTCATCCAGCTTACTACGCAAGGAGAAGCAAATTCTACGCATTCGTTGAATAATCATGCAAACTAATTATTAATTATTATTTTTTTGTTCCTTGTATGTTGAATGTCCAGATGATGCTTTTTTGAGTCGATTCCAGTATCATTTCGCATGGCATCTTCCGTTTAAAACGAATGCCAAACAAGCGCCGCTACACAAGTCATCCACTCCACTCCTGAGCGCATCGATGACGTAATCGGAGCGATGACTTCACCGGAGCTGTTTCGCTCACGATAGGAAAAACTGCGTGGCGCGCAACGTCTTTTTCATCCTGATTGGATAGTGAACTTGGATGCTGTTCTTTGAATACTTTGAATGAACTTTGCGCTGAAACTCGGAACTTGGAATGCTTAATGAATTGAAAAAATAAGAATGATTCATAACAACGAATCATGTTATTTGAAGGAATTTCCTGATGAACTAGCAGCTTAAGCAAAACTGGTAACCTTACATTGTTATTAAAACAATTTTCATAGATAAAATATTTCACTTTTTGTTTTTCTTTATTTAATCCTGTTGTGTTACTAAATTAAACAAAAGAATGAAAGTCTGAATTTGGATTAAAAAATTCTTTTATAAATTTGTTTGCCAAGTTTTTCTGTGAATTTACTGTCATTTGACAAATCTTCAGTTTGACTTGATTTCAAAAAAACTCAGAACTCCAGAACACTATAATCAACGTTATCTATTAGTAATAATGAAATATCATTTTCCTGTAATTGTTTTATGTAAAGAATTTGTCTGAAATTGGGATTTGTTTCGAAATTGTTTTATGTAAGGAACAGATTTAAGCATATTGGCCTATAATGGTTGGGGGGATTTTTAAACCGCACTAGACTACACCTAAGCACTGGAAACTACACTTTTTTTTCCTTCTGACTACACATAGCTCCCTAATAAGGTTGGCAGCCCTGGTTAAGCACATCTATCCACATTTAAAGCAATTTTTTAAACTTCAAATTATTATATTTGCGATGGATTTGCGTATTGAAAATATTCATTTATGGTTATTAAAATTATTTTTCTTTCATGTTCTAGTTTGCTGTTAATGGTTTGATTATAATCGCAAGAAATTACCTTGAAGTGTATCCTTAT
>JAXGGA010014448.1:0-32085 GCA_038373865.1 Uloborus plumipes
AAAAAGTTGCAACATTTTGTCATTATATTTGATCATTACAATGTACAGCGTCTGCCTCTAATATGAATCACGTTTGCTCTGAACAGTTTTGATACAAGAAAGCGACTGATTCAATAATGGGGCTAATTTAATAAAGATTGACTTTTTAATGTTTTCTAAGATTTGATTCATGAAAGCGGCCGATTCAATTAACTACTGGTTTAATTAACCGGAGCCTGCTGTAATTAGTTTCTGTCTAACATGAAATTTTCAAAGAGAGATTATCTTGCAAAACATATAAACTAGAGATGGAACGAAGCGGCCTTTGGCCGAAGCGCCGAATACCGAAGCTTCGGCCAACTAATGGCCGAAGCTTTGGCCGAAGCTTCGGCTGGCGCATATATTGAAGTTTTTGGATTAAATGCATAATAAATACGTAGAGTTTTATACTTTTCTCCATATGTTTTAATATTCTTAATTCTTAGCGTTACGCAATATTTTCAGCTTACTGTAGCATTCTTAAATTGATTTCATTAATTAAAGTTTATTTTTATTTTAGTTGTTCTTATTTTAATGTTCTTAGTATTACACAACACTTTCAGCTTACTGAGTTATTCTTAAATTAATTTCACTAATTAAAAGTTTTCTTGTTTTGTTTTGCTTTGTACTGCTAGTACAAGAAAAGACCACATTACTATTTTTGTATTGCAAATTAGTAGTAGGAAGCTCTACTTGGAACATGAAAAGCTCAGTCTGCAGTTCAGTTAATGTTTTATAATAAAACAACTGATATGATCATGTATTATACCATAGAACTACCCAATCTACTACTATTTACGTTGTGTAATATATCTTAATATTCTTAATGCAAAATGCTTCAGTTTTTGGTGCATTCGAAAAAATAGTATCATGCATTCTTTTTTACTTGTCTTTTATTTGGTATTTATTTTAAGAGGATTATTTAATAATGTCACAAGTTCAAAGAAACTATTCATTCCAAGGTTGAGTTTTGGAAATCACAAGCAATGAATCACAAGTAATAGAACTTTCGTTGCCTAAAGAAAAAGAGCTAGAACTGTAACATGAACAAGCCACTCTTAAATAGGAAAAATTGCCCACTGAATTGGTGGATGGAAAATAAGGCAATTTTTCCAGGATTATCAGAATTGGCCAAACGCTACTTATCTGCTCCAGGTAGTAGTGTATATTGTGAAAGAACATTTTCCGAAGCTGGTAATGTGTACGAGAAGAAAAGATGCAGGATTCTGCTTAAAAATGCTGAGACATTGGTTTTTTTACACTGCTCGACATTGAAAATGCAACACCAAGAAGGAGTGGTCAGAAATTGATGAAATTTGGTAAGAAGACAGAGGCAGTATGGAACAATAACTAATATTTATTTCAAAATAAATAAGCAAAATTTAGAGCGAGGACGGCGTCGGCTCAGTAAGAAGTAGGACCACCGCGGACAGCGATGCACGAAGAAACACGTCTAGGCATGGAGTCAATAAGCCTGCGGATGGTGTCCTGAGGGATGGCACTCCATTCCCTTTCAACCATTTGCCACAGTTCGTCCTCTGAACGAGGCAGTGACAGGTTCTGCAAACGGCGTCCAATCACGTCCCACACATGTTCGATTGGTGACAAGTCAGGAGAGTATGGTGGCCAGGAAAGCATCTGTACACCTCGTAGAGCATGTTGGCTGATTCGAGCACTGTGAGGCCGGGCGTTATCCTGTTGAAAAATTGCATTTGGCAGACCCTGAAGGTAGGGGATTGCCACCGGCCGCAGTACATTATCTACATATCGTTGGGCCGTCATAGTGCCCCGAATACGAACTAGAGGTGATACGGAATTGTATGCAATAGCGCCCCAAACCATTATGCCACGTTGTCGCGCTGTGGGGCGTTCCACAGTTACTGCCGGATTCGATCTTTCTCCACGTCGACGCCACACACGTATGCGATGACTATCGCTGGACAAACAGAAGCGGGATTCATCTGAGAACACTACGGTTTGCCATTCTGCCATCCACGTCGCTCTGGTCCGGCACCATTCCAAACGTTGGAGTCTGTGCTGTGAGGTCAATGGCAGTCTTCTTAGCGGGCGCCGTGATTGCAGGCCACGTGCAACCAGTCGACGGGAAATGGTTCTGGTCGACACAGGAACATCCAGGGTACCTTGCACGTGCTGCAGAATCGACGTACAAGTGACTTGCGGGTCCGCCACAGCTTGTCGGTGAATCCGTCGATCCAAGCGGTCTGACGTCACTCTGGCTGCACCTGCACCCCTCAATGTGGCTACATTTCCTCTTTCCAACCATCTCCGACACAGCCGATGCACAGTGCTTGCATCCATGTGGGTATCAGCTGCAATTTGACGTATGGACCAACCTCCCCTTCTCAGTCCGATCACCATACCCCTTGTAAAGTCGTCTATATGCTGGAAGTGTCTTCGTTGAGGACGGCGTGGCATTTCCTCCTATCACACGTATCCTTCGAGACAAAAACCAAATTTCTCCGATAATTAATCTGGCAGAAAAACCAACATGAACATAGCCCACTTTTCAACTTCATTCTCTTATATCTTACTTCACGTGCGTCGGAGAGCTGCGCATTTCATATTGTAACGAGTCCGTAGCACCTTCAACTTTCTTCAAATGAGCATTCCAATCTTGAGGAAGTAACTATAAATTTATTTACAAGTATGTACACTATTTACAATAAGAGCAGAAAACAATTGCTAAACATCAGCAATTAGGCAGTAAACAGTACACTGTACTCTCAACAGTAATTCAGCACCACGTATCTAACGTGAACAGTAATTAAGCAATTACAAAAGCAAAACAAACATTCGCCCAAGCGAATAGCGAATAAAACGAGTCACCAGAATCAAATCTGAAAACAACTGACTGACTTGTGTTCAAGGCCAGCTATTTATACACGGAAAGAAATTACGACAATATTCGACAATATTCGAGAAAAACCTGGAATATTTTGTTTCATTCATAACATTACGCAATCCATTGAGAAAGTTCTAGCGATAAAAAGAAAAAGAAAAAAACCACGCGAAAATGTCTTCACGCTTATTTAAGTTAGGGCAAGTGTAAAAACTGCAAAGTGTTTCAGGGCCGGTATACAGATGATAAAAGTGATATCTTCAGATACATTTGCAACATGTCGCCAGATAAAACCAAAACTAATGAAAATAAAGCAAGGCAGGAAAAACAACAACTATTTACAAGATTTGTAACATTGCCCCCTTCCCAAGGACTGCACGTCCCGGGCAGTACAATCCCCAGAAAGGAAGCAAGGGAAAATTTACAGATGCACACATTACATGATAACCAATCGTAAACATGATTAACAATGAGAACATGAAAGAAATAATAACATTGATGAAGTAATATTACAGACAATTAAAGGCAAAAGTTATTTACAAAATTTACAAACAAGTCACCATGGTAGCTTTAGATTTATTTTACGAACTATGGCCATAGTATGGGGCTAGCCGATCATAATGGACAACCCTAGGTTTTGAATGTGATGACTTCTGGATCCTCACTACGACGTCGTTCAGCCGGTGGAGAACTGTGTAAGGTCCATCCCAATGCGACTGCAATTTGGGTGACAGACCTTTACGTCGGATGGGATTCCATAGCCATACCTTGTCACCTTCTTGAAAGTCATGGCCAGTGGACCTTGTGTCGTATCGGGTCTTCATCTTCTCCGTCGCGATGTTGATTCGCTCCCGTGCGAAGTGATGAACGTCCTCCAACCGGGCCTGGAGATCCTGGACGTACTCCTCAGGCGATGAAGGCGCATCTGGAGGGAGACCGAAGACGAGATCACAAGGCAGCCGAAGCTCTCGGCCGAAGAGCATCTGTGATGGGGAATATCCGGTGGTCTCGTGGACAGCACTGCGGTAGGCCAGCAGGAACAGAGGAAGTTTCTTGTCCCAATCCTGTTGATTTTTGGAGACCATAAGCGAGAGATTATTAAGGATTGTCCTGTTGAATCTCTCCACCATGCCGTCCGATTGTGGGTGTAGTGGTGTCGTTCGAGTTTTCTCAATTTTGAGGATTTTACATAGGCCCTTAAACACAGCAGAGATGAAGTTTCTCCCCTGATCGGAATGGATCTGCAAGGGTGTCCCATATCTCGAGATCCAATTCTGGACTAGAGTCTCTGCTACAGTGGTAGCTTCTTGATCCGGAATGGAATATGCTTCGGGCCACTTGGTAAAATAGTCAATGGAAACGAGGATGTATTTGTTCCCATCAGTAGTTTTCGGTAGAGGACCAAGAATGTCGATCCCGATTCGTTCGAAAGGAGCTCCTACGTTGTAAGGATGTAGTTTCCCGCGACTTCTTCTCTTCGGTCCTTTACGGGCAGCACAGGCGTCACAAGAATGACACCACTTCTCTACGTCATCCTTCGCCTTGCTCCAGAAGAAGCGCTCTCGAACCTTGTGGAGAGTTTTCAGGATACCAAAGTGTCCTCCAGTCGGACTACTGTGCAATTCCTTTAGAACGTCTGGAATTCTTGATCTGGGAAGGAGTAACTGCCATTTGAATGCTTTACCATCGTCAGATTCCCATTTCCGATACAGGACGCCATTTCGCAACTGGAGAGATTTCCATAGAGCCCAGTATCTTTTCGTTGCAGGACTGTAGATAGAAACGTCTTGCCAACTAGGTCGCCGACTGTCCTTTTCCATTAACTCTATGATAGGCCTTAGGTCTGGGTCTTCAAGCTGATCTTTTCTAACTTGGTCGTCACTCCATGGATCAGGATCTGAAGATGATGAAGTAGCAGTAACTTGACAGGCAGTAGGGATTGTCGTCCCGTACTGTTTCTCAATTCGGGAGCAATAATGGCAGTTCTCGGAACAAGGTCTTCTTGATAGTGCGTCAGCATTACCGTGTGACAAACCTTTTCGGTGCTTAATCTCGATGTCATATTCCTGGAGCCGCTGTATCCACCTGGCTACCTGGCCCTCTGGATTCTTGAAATTCAAAAGCCAAGTTAAAGAAGCATGATCAGTCCGGAGCAGGAATTTACGGCCGTAGAGGTAATGATGGAAATGTTCTACAGCTTTAACTATGGCGAGCAATTCCTTTCTCGTGACACAATAATTTCGCTCCGACTTGGATAAGCATTTGCTCCAGTAGGCGATGACATGTTCGTTACCGTCTATTTCTTGAGATAAAACAGCTCCAACGCTCTCGTGGCTCGCATCAGTGTCAAGTATGAAGGATTTTTCAGGCTGAGGATAAGAGAGAATAGGCGTTGATGTCAAAGCCTCCTTCAGCTGTAGAAATGCATCCTCGCATTCTTTGGACCATTCAAATTTTTGTTTGCTCTCCGTCAGCTTATGCAAAGGTCGTGCAATGTTGGAAAAACCCTTCACAAACTTCCTGTAGTACGTGCAGAGCCCCAGGAAACTTCGCAGCTGATGGACATTTTCGGGGCGGCTCCAATTCTTGACTGCAGATACCTTATCTGGATCTGTTCTTACACCCTCAGAAGAAATAATGTGACCAAGGTAGTTCACCTCACGGCGGAACAAATTACATTTGGACGGGCTTAACTTCAGGTTGGCTTCCTTAAGGCTACAGTGGACAAATAAAATGGATTTTTTTCAATTATTGATTTACATGTCTAAAACTTTGTGTGCTTGTATTATTGTATATTTACGACATCTAAAAGCATAAACAACACAAATTAGTGCAAAAACAATGAATAATTTTTTTCAAATTTCAAATTTAAATATTTTTTTAACAAAATTTCAAAATGTTCCAGGCGTCGCAATTTTTTTTCAAACTTTGAATTTGCACTTAATTTCCAATCATTAGGCATGACTGCATAAAACAATGCATTACATGCAATGTTTCATGTGATAGTTTATAAAAGATGGCTGAAAATGAAAATTTATATGATTTTTTCAACTGAAAATTTTTATTTTCAGCCATCTTTTATAAACTATCTCATAAAACATTGCATATAATGCATTTTTTTGTGCCATCATGCCTAATGATTGGAAATTAAGTGGAAATTCAAAGTTTGAAAAAAAATTGCGACGCCTGGAACATTTTGAAATTTTGTTAAAAAAATATTTAAATTTGAAATTTGAAAAAAAGTATTCATTGTTTTTGCACTAATTTGTGTTGTTTATGCTTTTAGATGTAGTAAATATACAATAATACAAGCACACAAAGTTTTAGACACGTAAATCAATAATTGAAAAAAATCCATTTTATTTGTCCACTGTAGCCTTAAGCTTCTGCAGCACCTTCCTAAGATTAGCCAAATGTTCCTCAAAACTGCGTCCTATGATGATGATGTCGTCCAAGTAGACAAGACAGGATTCATAAGAGAGTCCTCGTAGCACTGATTCCATAAGACGCTCGAACGTGGCTGGTGCATTGCAGAGGCCGAAGGGCATCACTTTAAACTGCCACAAGCCTTGTCCGGTTGTAAACGCCGTCTTCTCTCGGTCGTCGGGGTGTATCTCCACCTGCCAGTAGCCGCTCTTTAAATCCAGGGTCGAAAACCACTTGTGTCCGGAAAGGGTGTCCAGAGTGTCATCGATCCGTGGAAGAGGGTAACTGTCTTTTTTGGTGATGTCATTCAGGCGTCGGTAATCAACACAAAATCTGGTGGAGCCGTCTTTCTTTCGGACCAAGACGATAGGGGATGCCCAAGGACTGGATGAGGGTTCGATGATGTCATTCTCCTGCATCTCTTTCAAGAGGATCTCAACCTCTTCCTTCTTGGCGAACGGTAGTCGTCTTGGATGCTGCTTGATAGGGGGATGATCTCCAGTGTCGATCCTATGCTGCGTTAAACTCGTGCGACCAACATCTTCGGATGTAGATGAAAACACCTGCTTGAAGTTGTCCACCAATTTCTCCGCAGCGTATCTTTGATCCTTCGATAATGGTGCACTCTCAATTAATTTCGAAATCAAGGACTCGGAAGACACAGTCTCGGAGGAATCAATTTTTCTGATGATGCAGTTTACGGGAGTACAAGTTGCCAACACTTCTCCTTTCTTAATATTCCTCGGTCTTTCACTTACATTGGCGACTCTCACAGGAACTGCATTCCTTGAAAGGTCCACAAGCGTAGAGGCCACCAGTACTCCTTTTGGGCTATTACTCTGGTTAGGATATTCAATGAGGCCGAATTTAAAGCTGTTGTTTTCCTCGAGGGAGCCAGGTATTAGTACTTCTGATCTAGAGGGAATCGATAAATCTGTTTGGGCTATTATTTGATGAGCGGATTTTAAGTTATTTTCGGTGTTGAAAATTGCTATGTCTTCCCTCGTCGAGTGCAGCTCATTATTTTTAACGTCGATAGAAAAATCAAATTTTCTCAAAAAGTCCAGTCCGAGAATGAAGGGATCTGTAATGTCAGCGACGAATGCCGTGTGATGGTAAGTGGCGTTCCCGAACATTATTTCTAAGTTCACTTTTCCTTCAATCTTGATTTTGTCACCTGTCACAGTTTGGAGAGTAACGCATGGCGGCTTCCACAAGATCTTGAGTCCAAATTGACGAGCCACATCAGTCTTAATGATGGTAACGTTGGCTCCTGTGTCCACAATCATTTCGCAGGGAAACCCATTCACATATGCGTAAATGAAGAGTCCGTTGCAGCCGCCACTTCCTGGGGAAATCTGGAAAACTTTGGGAGACGTCTTCTTTTCTTGGCGAGCTTCGCAGTTCTTTCGTACGTGGCCCTCACCGCCACATTTCCAGCACTTCAGTGGTTGTCTACTTTGGTCTTTACGAGCCGTAATCTTCTTCAGGGTCCCCGAGATCTCGTTGATTTGTCGCTTAATTTCCGAGAGACAAGTTGAGTGCGAATCCGGAGCACTCGCTTCCACGCCCGTGGTTGAATGGCGATCCTTGCGGGATATTTGCTGTGCAACCTCGAACTTCATTGCGTAAACCAGACCGGATTTAAGATCTTTAATGTCCGCCATCCGGAGAGCCATCTGAACTTCTGGATTTCGCACTCCATCTATGAAGTAGTTCAGGGCCAGGTTATCGCGAACACCCGAAGGACAGTCCGAGAAGGCGAGATGGGAAAGCCTCTCAACGTCTGCTGCAAAAACTTGCAAAGTCTCTCCGACCCTCTGCAGTCGGGATTTCAGCTGGAGTTGGCTGAATTCTTTTTGGCAGGATTCGCCAAAGCGAAGCTCCAAGGCCGATGATAAGGCTTCGAAGTCATGGTGCTTGTCCTCTGGGAAGGTCTGTAGTATATCAGCTGCATCCCCTCTCAGCGAGGCTGCAAGTTGACAGGCTTTCGTGGAAGAGTCCCAGGAGTTTGCTTCTGCAACGATGAGGAACTGCTTCTTGTAAATATTCCACGAGGTCTTCCCGTCAAATGTGGCCAGTTTGATGGATGGACGAGAAGTTCCAGCTGCAGCTACACAGTCACTTGAGTTGTTGGAGGATGCTGATAACTTCGATTCAAGTTCTTTAATTTTCTTTTCAATATGGTTTTCTACTGTGGTGATTCGTTTCTCAACGCTGTCTGAGTTATTGCAGGATCCTGATAACTTTGATTCAAGTTCTTTAATTTTCTTTTCCACATGGTTTTCTACTGTAGTGATTCGATCCTCAACGCTGTCAACTTTTTCTTCAAGAGCCTCCATTTTATTTTCCATATTGGCAAATTTACTTTCCACCAAACTTTTCATTGACGTTAGATCGCTCTTAATTTCTTCTTGACTTGAAGTTATGCTAGCGGTTAACTCATTCTTAATTTCTTCTTGACTTGAAGTTATGCTAGCGGTTAAATCATTCTTAATTTCTTCTTGACTTGAAGTTATGCTAGCGGTTAAATCATGCTTAATTTCTTCTTGACTTGAAGTTATGCTAGCGGTTAAATCATTTTTTAATTGTTCTTGATTAGTAGCCATAGTCGCCATATCATTTTTAACAGCGTTGACCGCATCCAGGAGTTTTTTTAGTTGTTCATCCATTGCTCGAGTAATTACCATAAAATTCCGAAGTCTAAAAGTCCACAGGAAGAAAAGTCCAAGTTCACAGATAATTCCAAGAAAGTCCTTGAAGATGCCCCACGTTGGGCGCCAAAATTGTAACGAGTCCGCAGCACCTTCAACTTTCTTCAAATGAGCATTCCGATCTTGAGGAAGTAACTATAAATTTATTTACAAGTATTTACACTATTTACAATAAGAGCAGAAAACAATTGCTAAACATCAGCAATTAGGCAGCAAACACTACACTGTACTCTCAACAGTAATTCAGCACCACGTATCTAACGTGAACAGTAATTAAGCAATTACAAAAGCAAAACAAACATTCGCCCAAGCGAATAGCGAATAAAACGAGTCACCAGAATCAAATCTGAAAACAACTGACTGACTTGTGTTCAAGGCCAGCTATTTATACACGGAAAGAAATTACGACAATATTCGACAATATTCGAGAAAAACCTGGAATATTTTGTTTCATTCATAACATTACGCAATCCATTGAGAAAGTTCTAGCGATAAAAAGAAAAAGAAAAAAACCACGCGAAAATGTCTTCACGCTTATTTAAGTTAGGGCAAGTGTAAAAACTGCAAAGTGTTTCAGGGCCGGTATACAGATGATAAAAGTGATATCTTCAGATACATTTGCAACATGTCGCCAGATAAAACCAAAACTAATGAAAATAAAGCAAGGCAGGAAAAACAACAACTATTTACAAGATTTGTAACAATATCATTTGCATAACTCAGTGACTGACCTGCGTCTACTGTAAAATTTTTACATGAATTTCTGACCACTCCTTCTTGGTGTTGCATTTTCAATGTCGAGCAGTGTACATCATAATTCATTGTGTGACAAATGAGCAGGTATTATTCTATTAATTCAAGTATAAATGACGAATCTTTTTTAAAATTAATCAACTAATCAGAATTTATTCTTTTTTACTTATAAATACTTAAAATGCAGATCTTGGGTGAATGTGTGCTACTAATGGACTGGACCCCTTCCTCATATTTTGATTTATACAAAAATAAATAAATAAGAAGTAGCTTTAAGTTATGTATTAACAATTACTTACTTGTTTTACTATATCCTGATTTTGTTGTTTAGAATCTTGATCAATGAAATACATAATAAGTTAATATATGTTGATAGATTAATGCATCTCTTTAAAAAAAACTGAAATTGGGTACCTATAAATTTCAAAAAATATAAAATTTCAAAAGAAAATAATTCAGGATGCATAATAGTTGCACATCTGCCCTTGTACACATAAGAACCTCTACCATTGTTCAAAGTTTCAAAACTAGAAATCATTGAAAAATACTCAATGCAGTATATTTATATAGCTTTTATTTTAAAACTAAAGTTTTTTTGAGCAAATATAACGAAATGTAATATTTAAACGAACATATTGTTAATAAATACTTTATTAATTATTGAATGCATTCTGGCTTCAAAGGTTCAATACGCACATATTTTTAATTGAACATAAATTTCTATCATGCTTTATCATGAGGAACAATTTTGAGTTAAAAAGACTATCTTATATGATAATAATTGTAATATAAAATTTGCTGCATAAATTTCAGGCCGAAGCAGCCGAAGCGGCCGAATCACAACTCATGCTTCGGCCAGATCGAAGCTTCGGCAAAATGGCCGAAGCTTCGGCTCGGCCGAAGCTTCGTTCCATCTCTAATATAAACTCCTTGCTTTGTGAAAAAAAGATGCATCTTTCTTTGACAATAATTGGGTGGTAATTATAGATGGTGGTAATATTATATGTTGAATTCCCACAAACACATTTTACAAAAGGGTTTACTTGCGAAAAAATTTTTGACGAGTCAAAATATATAAGAAATGCTTATTATAAAAGCTGTCAGTAAATTCATTATTATCATTGTTATAATTTGTTAATTATATTTAACTTTAAAACAGTAGTTTGAGATTATTAAATTCAAGCAGTTTTTGTAGGGTCACCTGGGGTAATTCCTGGTCAAAAAGCATTAACATCCAATTATCACAAAATCTATCTAAGTTAGAGTTACAAATTTTGGTATGGAGGAAGCACATTGGGATGTCCATCGAATAAAATATTCATGCTATCAACAATACATAATAAACTTGGAGTAATTGTCGTTAATTAGTGACCAGGAATTACCCCAGAGATGGGGTAATTCCTGGCCACTTACGGGGCAATTATTGGTCACTCAAATGATTGATGAAAATGCATACATTTTGTAAGCACATTATTAATACAAGTTATTAAACTAATTAGATAAAGAATTTATTTATATATATAGCTAATTAAACACTATTTAGTTTTTTTAAGGAAGAATGCAATTGTTTTCAACATAATAGCTTTACTTAATAAAACTTAGCCAAAATACTTTTTATACACTTTGTATGCAATAGCTACAGCTTTTATATTTGTTGTGAATGAATCTTCACCTACCAAATAAATAGGTCCATAAAAAATATGGTGCACATGCACCATACACACTGAGCACATGCTTCTGTCTGTTATGAACAGGTTAAGGTGAACAGTTAAGTGAATAGTACAATGCAGTTACAATTAAGCATTTTTCTTAGTATAATTAAGAATAATTATTAAAACTTATAAAATAATTGGATGAAATTTAACAAAGAAAAATTCAGTAATATTGTATACTTATCATTAACAGATAAGAATGTTACATTGCGGTTACAGTTAGCTTTGCAGTTAAGGCTCACAGAGTGACATATAGTTTAAATCAATAACATATGTCAATAATAGGTGAAATAATAATCCATAAATATTAAAAGAAGGACTGACCAGGAATTACCCCACTGACCAAGAATTACCCCAGTAGCCAGGGGCATTATTTGGAGCCTTCCTGCAAATTATTCAAAACACTAATGGTAAATCCAAAACTATTTTTCAGTAACTGACATGGTACCTAATTCAAACAAAAAAAAACGAAAAAGAAAAATATTCAGAAGTTTGAGTTTGATCACGATCTTTGTACAAATGTATCAAAACTAAGGCCAATCTTGTTTTACGAAATTTAACAAGCGATTTTAAAAAGATTTTTTTTTCAAACTAAATACACAGTCAACTCATAATTAAGTAATGAATTGCAATGAAGATAGTTAAGAGTACCCTCTGTGATTTTTTTCATTTTGCTGAAGGATTATTAAGACATAAAAAGGACTGTGACCAGGAATTACCCCAGAAACTTGCTGACCAGGAATTGCCCCGGGTGACCCTACAAGAAAAGTTTCCTGAAAAACAGAATCCATTTCCAACAGAATTGAAAAAAAAAATCATATCTTGATAAATTGCACTAAAAAGTAAATTTTTTCTTTTTACAGTTTCGTATGAGTAAATCTTTGAAATTTTAAAAATAAGCGCAAAATTCTGAACGAAGAAAATTTACTCACTTTTTCTGATTTGGGATTGGCAATTGTGTACCCTATGCCACATCTTACAAACGGTGTGCTTGGAAGTTTTTTTTTTTATCTCAACAAAATTTTTAGATTTAACAGAAGTACACATAGATATTACATGTAATACACTGCACGTATTTTAAAGATATGTAGAAAGGGAGGGAGGGGGGACCACGATTCTTTATCGATCTGGTTAATTGGACATGAGGTCAATTGGCAGCAGGACAATCGGCTCTTTCCTGTACAATAGTTTAAAGTAATTGGGGGTTTTCTCGCGTATTTTCCTTTTCTTGCACTGATTAGGTGCAAACTCAAAAGGTTTTCTTGTGACTTAAAAGAGCGCATGCAATTTCCAGGTTCAATTTGTTCCTTATTTACTCTGGATTTATCCAAGCGTGAATTTGTTTGATCATTAATCAACTTAAAGGTCTCAGATAGGGAACCAAAAGAGTTAAATGTTTAATTATATTTTGGTTAATCAATCAAGTTTTCATTTCCACATTTTTAAAAACATTTCCTTCACATTTCCGTAGTTTTTCTATTTACGAAGAATTCAAGAAGGAGAAACTTTTTCTCCGTGGTGACTACAGAGATATGTATATGTAAATAAATATTTTTAAACAAATGCTTGGGAAAAGCTTGCAGATTAAAATGTAATCTATTATTTTCATTACAATATTACTAGAAACTTTTTTCTTAACTTGCGTTTGTCTTTCCTTCCTTTTCCTAATATTTTTATGCTTAATTACGTCAGTACAAAATAAATCACATCGTTGTAATTAATCTGTTAGTATATCCCCCCCCCCTCTCCGCCCAATTTTAAGATTCAATTTAAATAGTACGAAATAGCCGTGAAACCGCTTTACACAAACTCGCTGTAACAAACGCGACTACATTAATATTCAATATAATCCTTTGCAACACATCCCTTTTTCTCACTTTAGAGTTTCTTATCAGACTAAACAGCATTTGAATTCTTTGATGTACTGATGTATTCACTGTAATTGGGGCCAGTGGCGTATCCAGGAATTGATTTTGGGGGGTGCACTTCGAACATCGACACTGTGATGAGAAAGGAAAAAAAATCAAGAAATATGGTGAAACTTTAAAAACGCAGTATTTTGATTTAATTTTTTCTATTGAACGTTGCTCAAAGATTTCTTTTTTTCACAAAAATGAATATCATGCAAGAACAATAAGGCGCGGGTACATCGCTCATTTTCCTCTTACATTTCCACAATTACAGAATAACAATTAGTTTTGCTTCTTATTGCCGAAAACAGAAAATAGTATGACACTATTTCAGTGTCCATAAAGTATTTTTCATTGAAAAAACCTGAAGCATATTTACATGAAGGTTACATGTTTTTTCAAAATACGGTGCCACCATTTTTATAGTCTTACAAAATCTTGGGGGGTGCATTGGTCTCTTGGCACCCCCCCCCCCTGGATACGCCACTGGTTGGGGCAAACCTAACCTGATGGTAGCATTGTGAAGTCTATGCAGATTCCAATCTTAGCATTACATGACTGCCAGGTTAGGTTTGAATATTGACTATAGTTAAAAGCAAACACATCTCTAATTTATTGTGCAGAACATTTTGATTAGATTTAAATAGAAAATTCGAGCCTGATGATCAACACAGGGAATTTTGTGCAACTATAGACAGGGATCTACAGTACAATATAGCAAAGCATTGTCACACGCCAATGAGACTAAAATTTCATGTTGTTTTGAAAATAAAGACCCTTTATTGTGTCAAAATGTTAGACGACAAATGGATGGTGTTATGCAAAAAGGAGTTAACCCACAAAACATAAAAAAATGAGTTATCCAACTGTGATGGTAAAATATGTTGCTTTCTACATTAAGCAAAAATATTTAAGCCCTATCAGCATTTCATGGTAACATTTAACATATCATTGGTATATTGATATAGAGCTCCATGCTTTTTACCAGAGTTTGTTGACTTTAAAGCCCACTATCTCAAAATCAGGTTTTTGTGGGTTAACTCCTTTTTGCATAACACCATCCAAATACAAACACTAATACAAAAGAGAAAAAAAATCAGCGTATTTTTTCCCCAGAAGACTTTTTATCACATCTTATCTGCTGCTAGGTTCTGAGAATCCTGGATCCTATTTAAGCAAGCTATCACTAACATTTGTAACTTTATTTAGGCACTAATTTAAGCATAATTTTTACCAATGTACTGTAACATAACTTATTTATGATTAAAAATAAAAATAAACTAAATATAACAAGACCGAAAAACTAACTCCATCAAAATAAGTGCTAAAATTTTGGTTTAAAGTCAGGGTAAAACAGTGTTTCGGTTATTATAATAATTCTGTTTTGAATGCCTATTAGTGCCAACACGCAATTTATTTATCGAAAAAATGCCTGCAATAACAACCTAACTAACGAATGTTGGTCGTTGCTTATTCTAAAACGATTTCAAACACACAGAAAAATGTCTCTTCGCTTCAGATTTATTATTTAAAAAATAACGAGTGTTTTCAGGTCATTCACTCTAAGTGGCCTTAAGCAAATGCAAAACTTGAAAGTGTTTTTTTTTTAGCCACCCGTGTGTGTTTGTGTTTAGATTGAATCATTATTGGCTTTAACCCCTCCAGACGTGATGTCCGGTATGCCAGACAAACTTTGAACAGCTGCTAATCATTAATTATTAGTTAAACTACTTTATTATTTATTTATTTGGTATGTAGTAGACTCTTAACTTTCTGCTAATTATATGTGCACGAATTTCTCGTGTTTGGGATTGACAACACCTCCAAATGGGGATTGGCACGTTTTTTCAACCATGGATTCTTGTCGCAAAGGCAAGTTTTTTTTCTGATTATTTCAAAGTACATATAATTTTTTTAATTTATCATTTCTAATAATCCTGTTTTATTATCGTTTGGAAAACGTTTTGCAATGAAGTTTGTATGGTATTTTATGGGTTTTTAAAAATTTCTTTTAGCTGAAACATTAATTTCAAAAGTGTATCTGGTATATATTGGACGCTTCATTATTCTTTAATTTTTTCCAATAACAAACTTGACATTTTGCTTACAAAATACTCTAATCCATAGTAGCTTGTTTACCAAATAATAATTTTAAAAAAATGATGAAATTGTTTCATAATTGAAGGGCTTGGAGGATGAAGGGGCTATGTTACATTTAAAAAAATGAACACTCTGGACAATGGTAAGCAATGGATACAGGTAAGCAAATAAAACTTGGTTCATCAAACAGTAGATGCCATCAGATCAATTTCACACGCACACTAACGAAAAAAAAACCAGAATACAATAAATCTGCAACTGCAACAGTAAAACTTTGAACTTAAATTACTCGTAGTTTCTGTTTTGTCACATAACCCCTTCAATTCCTATTGTAGGGGTTTATGTCTTTCAAACATTCTTAAGGAATCTCGTGATATATTTTTTCCCATTAAAAAACTGCACGGAGGGTTTGGCACCTTTCAATCTCTGGCACCTAAAAGATATTTCTGAATCTGCTCCCCATTTGCGAAACAAAAACTTTAGCCTAAAACACAGGGATTCCCAAACTTTTATGTTCCGTGGACCCTTTGCCTAGTTTTCGAATTCCCCGTGAACCCCTTCCTTGGAGTCGTTCCAAAACTAATCAGAAATCGTAATCATATAACTCAGGCATTCTAAAACCGGGAATTAAATGGTTAAGTTCCATTTATTAGTGTTCTAAAACAACCAGATAACAACTTTTAAAAGATTCTATTTGACAGTTTTACTGCAGAGTAAAATATTAAAATTTAAGTGGAAAAAAAAACAGATGAAGGGAAAAACGTAACATTTTTATGCATACTTTCATAAAAATAATGGCAAAAAAATGAAATCAGCTAATATTCTTACATAGAATAGGTGTACAAGGGAAAAAAAGAAGATTCTTTTAAGTGAGATAGAGTGAATTTGGTGCATCAACAAAAAGACCCCTATTTGCATCTTGTGGACCCCCATTTTTTTCTTTACCTTGTATGGACCCCTTCCAAACTCTGGAGAACCCCTGGGGGTCCCCGTGGACCGCTATTAACCGTGTAACGCAATTAAAGGGCTTTTGGGCTTTTTCACTCACCATGCCGAAATGATTGCAGGGGATGCCCAGGATCTCGAACCCCGTGTGGTTGAAGTTCTCCTTGAGTGCATTCAGTTGGGAGTAGTGCCAGGTGAACCCTCAGTAGGTGGCCACGTTCACCACCAGCAGCATCCGCCCCTCGTATTCCGACAGGCTGATGTTCCGGCTCTCCATCAGATCCGGCAGCGTGAAGTTGTACACGGTCGTGTCCGAGTAGATGGGCCGGAAGCAGGTCCGGCTGGCCACCCTGGTGCCGGATGAGGCGGTGCCGAGCACCAGGGCGCAGGCCAGGAGGGAGTAGGCGAGCTCCTGCCAACCCATGGTCAGCGGGGAGAATGAGTCTGATGCCGGATGAGGAGGGATGGAGAGTTTTTATCATCGCTTGATGAACAGGGTTGCCGCGCGATAACCCTTCTCCGTTGGCGAGGTTGGCGAGCGTTATTGCTGCGAGGCGGATGTTGTGACTTTCTTCTGTCACTGAGGTTGCTTTGTTTTCTGGTTAGCATCAGTGGCGTACTCAGAAATTAATTTTTTTGTGTGTGTGGGGGGGGGGGGGCTGCATATTGGGATTAAAGAAACAATTTATAGAATTATCACTTGATGAACACAAAATAAACACTGAATTTCCTTTTCCTTCTTTGGTTTAAATTTAACTCTTCACTGCACGGTGTGCCAGATCTGGCACAAACCAAATAAACCCTCATATATTCCAATGACTTTTTAAATGCAGTTAAACTGAGTTTTACGCCCCTTCTGGAACATTGCTATAACAGTTTAGTGTGATGTTTATGCACTAGTTAGTTGCACTAGTCTAGGTATTACAGTTCTTGCTTTTGAAAAAAAGAGTGTCTGCATTTCCGTTAGAAGTGTGTTCAGTCATTATTTCCTTTGTTCTAAAAATGTTTTAATACACTTAGTGGCAAATTTGTTTGTACCACTTATGACACAAAACACATTGTAGATTATTACACTTATCGGTATACAAAGCATATGCTATGTGCTTTGTGCCATATGTAGAACAAACAACTAAAACATCATTTTGGTGCACATTTTTAAGATAAATTTTTTTCTTCATTTTTCCTGAACTCAGAGTTATTAAAAGGTAGCATATGACTTTTTTCATGAAAATATAAAAAATCGTGCAGTGAAGGGTTAAATAGTTCAGTTGTAGGATTTTTTTTATGAAGTAACAAAAATTACAAAAATAAATAGAATTAAAAAAACACATTCACACCAGCCAAACTCGGTGAAATATTCATTGCGAGTATATCTGAGAAAAATAGAATAAAAATTCGAATTTTACAACTTACGAATTCTGAACCGTCTTTACTCCGACCTTTTGCGCCCCAGTTAGCATTTTAGGGGAAAATGCAGTGACGTACCCACGGAGGGGGCAAAGGCGCTTTAGCCTCTTCAAGAGACCAGTTGGAATTCGGAAAAAGTCATGACCCCGTGTGTGTGTGTGTGTGTGTGTGTGTGTGTGTGTGTGTGTGTGTGTGTGTGTGTGTGTGTGTGTGTGTGTGTGTGTGTGTGTGTGACTAAACCAAAGAGAAATCCTAAAATTCTCTTTTTTAGCCTTTAATTTTAGAAATTTTACAACATGTTAGAAAATTACATCACTTGAAATAAGGCTGCTGCAAAGATCGTTTTCCAAAAAACTTCACCACTGTGAAACCAAGATTTTTTTTTTCTCTTGAATATTTGTTGCAAATCCTTTATTCCTTTTTTTTTTTCTTTTTTAAAGCATATTTAGGTTTCTCTGTGTCTTTACAGGTAATAAGGACTTTACAGGTGACTTATGACTTACAGGTTAAAACTGGTTTTGTAGTTCGCTAGAGAGAGAAAGCACTGATAACAGGAAAGCGCACCATTTTATTCTTTCCTGAAATTTTATTTTGTCGACACATAATTAAAATAAAAACTGTAATAAAACTTTACTAATACAAAACTTAAATTTAAATTAAAAAAAAAACTATAAATCTGGGAAAGGGGAGGTTATTGAAATTTCCCCCACTGACGTTACCTCTCACTTCACGTATCAGGGTTCCTTAAAAAAATCCTAGCCCCTCCCAGGAGAATATCCTGTGCGCGCCAATGGGAAAAAGGAACTAGTTAGTGAATTTTCTTAATTTTGGGGAAAAGAAAAAATTTTTGTTAAAATTTTCTTTTTTTTTTTTTGGTGGAAAAAAACTGCTGTTGTACCATAAAGTCATTTTTTAATCATCATAATTCTACCGAAGAACTTCTGATCGGAAGATCTTCACATGCGTTAATGCTTTCTCACAAAATTTAAAGTAAAATTTAACCCATTAATGCCTGACATTTTTTTTTCCAAAGATATTTTGTATACTGGTTACAAACAGTGTTTAATGGACAGGAAAAATAATAAAAAAAATATTATGTAAAAAATAATTGTTTTATTAAGGAAAGAAAAATCATCCCTCAAAAGTTACGATAGACCCCAGAGGGTACACACTTTTTTTACTAAATTTTTTTCTGCCTACGAAATACATTTAAAAAGACATTTTATAAGAAGAAATAAAACCAGCCATTAACATAAACTGGGAAGCTGGGAATAACTTTGAAAACTTAGCTTTTATTCTTGGGATTGTGAACGATGTCATTTTTGATAAAGATCATATTAAAACTGCTGCAGAACACACTTTGCAATGGTTATTTGCCGCAATCTGTTAATAACGAATTGAAGGAATACCAAGGTACTCATTGAACACTATTATTTGGTCGAAATGCTCATTTTGGGGAAATTCAGACCCTTTTTTGGACCGTCCCTTAAAAAGGACGCTAGGCATTAATGGGTTAAACATTGAAGATTTTTTTTTTTTTGGCTTTAAATTCTCATTACAACGAATACCAATACAATGAAATAACCATTTCAGGGGATTAAATGTTCCGATTTTTTGAGGTCCTCGAGATATTTCGGGGAAAAGGGAGTGGGTTGCACCATGGCTCTTGTAGGGATGGGCACCACTGATTCCACGACGATGAAATTCTCGTTACAGTGAATGCCAAATACAACGAAATATCCGTTTCAGCGAAATAAATTTTCAATTTTTTGGGGTTTTCGTGGTATTGCGGGGAAAAGGTAGGAGGTTGGACGATGGCTTTTGTGGGGATGGACACCACTGATTCCATGACGACAAAATTTTTGTTACTACAGTCAAACCCCGCTATAACGAACCCTCAACAGACAGATTTGAGTGATCGTTATAACCGAGGGTTCACTACATCCGAATTTCCGAAAAATAGTTGGAATTCGGTAATATGCTATAATAATGAACATCATTATTGCATATGTCTTCATTTTGTCAATGTTTGCAGTCACAAAAAAAAAACTGTCCACAGCTTTTCTTTCTGCTTTTTGCAATTTCTTGCAACCGTTTATGCTTTTTCATTAGCAGAAACGCTGGTGACAATAGATTTTGAGAGGGAAAATTTCTTGCAAAGTGAGAATTAGGTTTCGCCACTTTTTTAGGATCGTTATAGCCGATTTTTCAGGCTTTGTGGATCGTTATAAGCGTACAAAGTTACATTACTGACACAAAGTTTTAGATCGAACCAATGAAAAGGTTCGCTATAACCGTGGGTTCGCTATATCCCGGGTTCGCTATAGAGGGGTTCGACTGTACGAACAAAATTTTCGGTTCCTTGTTGTTTTTCGTAAGAACTGTATTTAACGGTATATACTATATACTAGTGTTTTGCTTTCGAAGAAGATTTTTATCGTAAATTTCACGGAAAAGTCGCCATTACGAACGAAGCTTGTAAAATGACTAATTTTAAATCATCTATCTTAAGAGCAAGAATCTGAGAGAGTGTCACGCTTGTGATTCATGACCTCTCAGATTTTTTCCAAAAAATTACCAAATGTTTATTATCTTATTGAAAGACCAAATCCAGAATGTTTTGCTCTAAAGTTGAGTTGTTTAGTTTTTATGGATCCCTAAAGTTGAAGGTGCGGCATCAAAAATTAAGCGGATTTTCAAGACATGGAAATTGCTGTGAGCCAAAACTCTTACCGGGAACTGTTAAACTCCAATTTTCTTTTTGTACATGGAATATAGAAGGTTGAAACTTTACAAAATGAATGTTAAAAGCGAGGTAAGTTGTTGCCGTAAGGTCAGTGAATGCCCTCAAAACAAGGCATTTTTGACGTTTTTCAGCATTTTTGAGGTCCAAAAACAGTTTGTACATTTCAGTTGCCACGTCAAAAGTAGTGTCATTTGAAAGACAAGTGTAAGCACTTTAAAATAATGTATAAATAACCGAGGAAAATTCAACGTGCTTTTAGTTGCGTAAGGCCGAAATATGAAAAATGTCGTATTTTATCGATATTCAAACGGTCATAACTTTCCTCTGCCAACAACATATAGACCGGGATCTGAAGGGGGTTGAGCATACATGGAGAGGGTGACGCAATATTATTTCTGATTATTGTTACAGGCACTATAGTGATAATGAAAACGCATGTCGTCGCCGCCCTGAGTGGTCGACGCCCCCGGGGGAGGGGGGAAAGCAGTGGGGGGCGCCGTTTAAGAAAACACTCATAACTCACTAACCGTTTGAGATAAATCACTGAAAAAAGTGGCAATCGACGCAAAAAATCAAGGGCTTTAGAAATGCTAAATATATTTATAGTCCTATCTTCGTTGGTTTATGAGTAAAATTCCTTCTTTCGCAAACGAACAAATATTTTGAATAAAAAATGCTTTTTTATTTTTTAAATATTTGACGAATAAATAACAATCTAAAAATCATTGTTCAGTTCGTTTTGACAATATAAAGAGTTAAGTGGACATTTCCGGTTGCTAATAAGTACCATGTGCCGTCCACACCCGACACATCTGGAATTGATTGTGGCACTACCTGGCACGGTCAACCACGAGACTCACGTATTTCTCCTGTGTGCCTAAGGTTTGGACGAGATTATTTTCGTGAGTTATTTAAAACTAGTATTTTTAATAAGAATTGTGCTTTGTATACAAAAATAATTAGTTAAGCTTATACGGATAGTTGCTTTTTGACTTATTTGCATCATTTGAATGTTTTTATTAGAGCATTCGTGTTGTAACAGTGCTAATAATTTCCATTTTGAAAGTAACAATATGGCTCGTATATTTTTATTGAATAATAATTGATTCACTTAGAAAAAATATAAATGGCTCTTTCTGTAAAAGAACTATAATGGCTTACCCTGTACGTAGTGGGAAAAAGATAAAGGTTTTTGACCAGAACCTTTGTTTATTCTGTCAAGATAAAAGAGACTTAGTACAGTAGCCCCTCGTTATATCGCGCCTCGTTACATCGTTCATTCGGATATATCGCTCTTTTCTTTTGTCTCCAAAAAAAAAAAAAAAAATAGTTCGAAACCATTTTTGAGAAAATATGTAAGGTGCTTAGAAAAGGTCTCTTTCTCATTTATTTTATCATCAATGAACAAAACGAAGGTTCTTCTATTCTTCTGAATTCGCTGAAAAGAAGCAGCAAATTCCTGTCACCCAAACATCCCGGCAAAACGAATTTGGATTCTTATTTCACCAAAACAATATGTTAATTTTATGTCTGTATACATATTTTTTAAGACCTGCACATTGTAACAACAACTGCTGTAAGTTATATTTTTTGTTACTTTAAACTGAAAAAAAAGCAAATGTTCGAATAAATGAATTTTTATGTAAGTGCACGTATAAGTTACTTGCATGCTGAATAGAAAACTATTTTTAATGACCTCGGTTATATCGTGCTTTCGGATATATCGCGCTTTTTTTTTTATCCCCCGAAAAGCGCGATGTAACGAGGGGTTACTGTATTTGTTAGCCAACCAAGAGAAACTAGTTTGAATAAAATTCGAGAGACCAGTGTTTTAAGAAATTATAATATAGGTAGTTTCGTTGATAATAGTCAAGGAGTTATAATAAAATGGCATCGTAATTGTTATAAATCATACACCAGTGCTAACAACATAGCTCGAAAAGTCGAACAGCAAACTGCTGCAGAAGCAGATAATTCTCGTGAATCTGAACACAATGATCATATTTGTTCCTCTTCTTCGACATTGCTACTTTTTTGTATAACTGCCCAAATTTTAACCAATCTCGTTTAGAATTTTTTAACTGTTTTTATCCAACTTTGACGGGTTTGTTGGGGGACGTGCTACACCCTAATTTATTCCCATTTCTTAGGGAGATAGGATTTCTGTATATGATTTAGTGTCTTTTACCTTCATGTTCTTGTTTTTGTGTGTAGTCTTATAGTTTCGTTTATTCTGTTACTTGTTTTAATCGAAATTTTTAGACAGTTTTTACTTCCGACTTGTTCAGGATTTTAAACTTTTGTAAATGTGTCTCTTTTAGAAATGTTTTGAAAATTTTAGAAGTTTTGTATCCGTCGTATTTTAATAATTGTAGTTTTAGGATATCTTTATTTTCGACAAAAGTATCGTTTGGCGCAGTATAGTCTATAATATAGAAATAGACGAAGACTTAAACATAAGGTGTTTTGAATTGAGCACCATCACAGGAAGACTAAAGCAACTATGTGAAACTGAAGGTACCATCATAGAGAACAGAGTGGTAAAAAAAACTGCTCCACAATAGTATGGAAAAAAGTTGTGATTTTCTCAACCCTTCAATCAAGCAAGATCGTCTATTGTCTACAAAGCTTCAATTAAAGCAAATAATCTTGTAGAAAATATTAGAAATATTTCAGAAAAGTCACTCGATGTCGAAAATATGAAGGAAGAAATGAAATATAATACTTTTAATATGAAGGGATATGTAAATGACGATGCCCTTATTATGGGGAAGAATTTAAAAAATTTAAATTACCAACACTGTGGGAGTCCTTTTTCAAACAATTGATTGGTAAGGATCGTATAGTTAATGAAGACGTAAAAAGGAAATGCTCCTCAATATACATGGACTTAAACTATCTTATTACAGATGGTGATTTAACTCCAAAGCATGTATCTTTAGCACAATATGTTCACCATTTCAGCTGATCAAAGTTGCTCATTACTATGCTTAATAAGCCCGGACATTATATTAGTTGTGCAGGCTTTAAGAGAATTAATAGTCAAGCCACCAGTGCTATTACAATGATAAGTAAATCTGAAGATATACCTATATTAACAAATATTCTTCGTGATCCTCATCTTTTTCTCCACGGAGCTGTAGATAATGACGATTTCAAAGAAGAAGCATTAGATGGGTAAAAAACAACACATGTAACTGCAAGGATATTATACCAAGTATTAACAGACCAAGCCCAGCATTTAAATAACATTGAAAGAACATCCGTACCTCACACAATAGTTGACTCTAATGACATTTTACCTTGTCAAATAATCAGAAAATGTGTCAGAATCGAAAAGAAGCCCCTATTCCACCCAGAAAATTTTGATGCAATAAATGTAATATGCAACAACAACGATGATAATGTAAGTGATTTAGTTTGGGTCTTAAGTAGAATAAAACATGAATTTCTAGATACTGATAGTTCACTATCAGCAACTGCAGGTGTGTGCAGATCACTGTGTTCAGATTCACGAGAACGAGAATTATCTATTTCTGCAGCAGTTTGCTGTTCGACTTTTCGAGCTATGTTGTTTTTTTTTTTTTTTTTTTTTTTTTTTTTTTTTTTTTTTTTTTTTCCAGAAGCCAACAGCTTTAACATACACGAGGACTTCTTACTATGCGCTTTGCCTCCTGACAAGCACAGGACAGATTTACGGCACAGAGAGGGTGAAATAACATCCATGGGCAAGGCGGGATTCGAACCCGCAACCATTTGCTTACGAGGAGAGTACTCTATCTCTAGGCCCACGTGGCCCCCAGCTGTGTTGTTGGCACTGGTGTATGATTTATAACAATCGCGATGCCAATAACTCCTTGACTATTATCAACTAAACTACCTATATTATCATTTCTTAAAACACTGGTTTCTCGAATTTTGTTCAAACAAGTTTCTCTTGGTTGGTTAACAAATGCTAAGTCTCTTTTATCTTGCCAGAATAAACAAAGGTTCTGGTCAAAAACCTTTATCTTTTTTCACTACGTACAGGGTAAGCCATTATTGTTATTTTACAGAAAGAGCCATTTACATTTTTTCTAAGTAAATCGATTATTATTCAATAAAAATATACGAGCCAAACTGTTTCTTTCAAAATGGAAATTATTAGCACTGTTACTACACGAATGTTCTAATGAAAACATTCAAATGATGCAAAACGATCAAAAAGCAACTATCCATATTAGCTTAACTAATTATTTTTGTATACAAAGCACAATTCTTATTAAGAATACTAGTTTTAAATAACTCACGAAAATAATCTCGTCCAAAACTTAAGCACACAGGAGAAATATGTGACTCTCGTGGTTGACCGTGCCAGGTAGTGCCACAATCAATTCCAGATGTGTCGGGTGTGGACGGCACATGGTACTTATTAGCGACCGGAAATGCCCACTTAACTCTTTATGTTGTCAAAACGAACTGAACAATGATTTTTAGATTGTTATTCATTCGTCAAATGTTTAAAAAATAAAAAAAACATTTTTTATTCAAAATATTTGTTCGTTTGCGAAAGAAGGAATTTTACTCATAAACCAACGAAGATAGGACTATAAATATATTTAGCATTTCTAAAGCCCTTGATTTTTTGCGTCGATTGCCACTTTTTTCAGTGATTTATCTCAAACGGTTAGCGAGTCATGAGTGTTTTCTTAAACGGCGCCCCCCCCCCACTGCTTTCCCCCCTCCCCCGGGGGCGTCGACCACGCAGGGGGCGACGACATGCGTTTTCATTATCACTATAGTGCCTGTAACAATAATCAGAAAAAATATTGCGTCACCCTCTCCATGTATGCTCAACCCCCTTCAGATCCTGGACTAATATTGAAATATTTTTTTTTGCCAATGTCATACTCTATTCTTTGTCTTAACAGAACGGTTGCGTCCTTTGAGGCGAAATGTAAAAATTTTTTTTACAAAAAATGTATTTTTTCCTGTGCATTTTTTGCAAAAAAAGTTTTTACATTTCGCCTCAAAGGACTCCACTGTTCTGTTAAGACAAAGAATAGAGTTTGACATTGGCAAAAAAAATATTTCAATATGTTGTTGGCAGAGGAAGTTATAACCGTTTGAATATCGGTAAAATATGACATTTTCATATTTCGGCCTTACGCAACTAAAAGCACATTGAACTTTCCTCGGTTATTTGTACATTATTTTAAAGTGTTTACACTGGTCTTTCAAACGACACTACTTTTGCCGTGGCAACTGAAATGTACAAGCTGTTTTTGGACCTCAAAAACACTAAAAAAACGTCAAAAATGTATAGTCTTGAGCAAAGGAGAACCAGAGGGGACATGATTCAGTTATTTAAATTTATTAAAATGAATTATGTTGCAGGGTTAGATTTTTGCACGGAAAGCAGGACAAGGGGTCATTATTTTAAGCAGTTTATAAACCTCAGGCTAACCTGGAAATACGAAAAAATTACTACTTTAGCAGGGTAGTGGGAACTTGGAACAGTTTACCGCAAGAGGCGGTAAGGAGCAATGGAGTAGATAGCTTTAAGAGGGCCATTAATCTTCATTGGGGTCTTTAATTTGACTAGGACCAGCCCAGTTGGGCCCTGAGCCTGCTGCTGGTCGTCACATATGTATTTGTATTTGTTAGTTATGTGAAGTTATAAAAAAAAACTGCAGCACATGTCAAAAAATAACAGTTTGCTTTTTCTTGTAATTAATCTCTTTAATAAAAGTATTTGTTTTTAATGTTTTTCTATTTATTCAGATATGACTAGGTGTCTTAACGTAGCGTGGCATTGAACTGCATCATCAGATGTTGTAATCAAGTTTTCTTGTGTATTTTCGACAGAAAAAGCAAAAAAGAAAACCTCAAAAAAAGAGATTCCACTACTAATGTTCACTAAAGGATACTTTTAGAATGTAGCTATCAAATGGTTACAAATTCACACTTAAAGTAATTTTAAAGTTGTTTTCTTATGTCCCTTTTCTCTCAATGATTTAACACTCCTCATTTTGTTTGTAACGTCTCGTGTTCGCTTTTGGTCAGCAAACACGAAAAAGCTACACAAGAGATATACAAAGCAGTTAATTAAAACTAATTAGTTAAGGTGTAAATACTGTCGAAACTTCGTACTAAGATATAAGTAAAAAGATACAAAGTGAATAAAAGTACGAATAAAAGCATTTGAGATTTTTTGTATTCAAGTTTGTAACTTTTTTCTCTTTAAATTCTTAGTTACTCGCAGTAATGTTTGTGTATGTGGACTTGTGAAGGGAAGCTTTAACTGATTCAGCCGTTGCAGACTTTTTGACACGCCCAAATGTGATGATCATTTTAGTGCAACTTTTAGTCAAACATTGATTAAAGTAAAACATTAAATGTAAACATTTAATTAAATTTAAAGAAAGTGTGCTGAGTTTTTATACCCAAATAAGGCGTTTGCTTCCATGTATATATATATTTTTTACAATTTTCACCTTTACTTGGGCTTTTATAAACTTTTGTGGTTTATGAATGAGTCCAAATTCTTTCCCGGCGCACTACCCAAGTAGCATCAACTCATCGGATTTTGCTCGGCCGATCAACAAACTCCTCGTAAACTGATCCTGTAACGCACGATGACATCGTTCCGATCAGTATCCGAGCACGGTTTTCGATGAGCTACTTTTTATCGGAAAGCGATATCCTTCCGATCAAGTTTCCCGATGAAAATCAGATGAGCTATATTCCATCGGAAAACGATATCCTTCCGATCAAGTTTCCCGATGAAATTCCTCGGCACGGGACTGTTCTGCTCGTAAATTGCTCCAAATCTCATCGTATTCTCATCGGATTTTGCTGCTCGGCTTCTGCTCGGCCGATGAGACATATTGGATCATCGGCCGATGAGAATTTCATCGGGTTTCGATGAATGGCCGATCATCGGCCGATGAGATGATGCTGCTAGGGTATATCCTTTTACTTAAGTAGAATAAAATTTTCAAATTATAACTTCAAAAAGATTTACATGATGCGATGCTTTAAAAGTTTATGTTTTTAATGTAGCTTATCACGGGCTTTTATTTGTATTTTTATTCACCTTGCCTCATGTTGTTTTTTTGCCTTGTGCCAGCTAAGCTGGCAATTGGGGTGCGCTGCTTCACTTTTCCAACTGTACCGTTATTTGGTGTGAAGTCAGACTTTTTCACATCGCATTACACACATGACATAGGGACCCGTTAAAAGGGTAAGCAACCATTCAACAGCAGAACAACGCATTCATATAAGGAGAGGACGAGGACAGAAGAGAAAAAGTACATCCACGTCCCAGTCGGGATTCGAACCCGATACCTCCCCACTTCTCTGACTTCTAGACAAAGTAGGCGGCACCTTGGGTTATTTAACCAACAAATTAATGATGAATAAAAAGAATAATCAACGTAAATAAAGCAAATCTCGATAATAAAAGAACTTGAACTTTTTGACGTTGATTGTGGGATTTGTTCCGATCTTAGTACACAAAATTTTTGACTATTTTTGCCACACATAATGAATTAATTATACTGACATTTAATTCACATATTATTGCGAATTGGCTCAAAAGCAAGGACACTGTGCAGTTGTGCAGTATTTAACTCCAAAAGCTCCTCTTGTTCTGCTACTGAATACCAAACAGCTGTCCTTTGTTGCACCCTGTGTCCTAAGGTCATCGTTGTATTTAACTTTCTCTGCATAAACCTAACAAAAGTCTGTAGATTCTATCTTCCTTTGTCTTCCTCCTTTATCCCGTTCCATTGTCACTTTCGATTCTCGTTCAATGCTAACACCGGATTAGTTACAAGTTGCACAATCCTCATTAGGGCTGGAGCAATAGCGACGATTAGACTGTTATTTCTCGTTATTTTCATTTCCTTTTACCCTTTAAGCATAATATTAGCTTGACCGAAAATAATAACTGTAAAACCAGGAATGAATCAAAATTGCACTTAGTTAGATTTTCTAATGCATACTCCGGCGGATCATCACGTTTTAGGAGTGATTCATAAGCTGGCTTGGTTGATAAGCATGAAAAAAATATTTGAAGGATCAAATCTTTAATATCAGTGACGATGTTGAAGATGTGATTATAATTCCTTTCGACCCTGAAAGCATAATATTAGCTTGACCGAAAATAATAAGAATGAATCAAAACTGTACTCAGTTTCTAATGCATACTCCGGCGGATCATCACGTTTTAGGAGTGATTCATAAGCTGGCTTGGTTGATAAGCATGAAAAAAATATTTGAAGGATCAAATCTTTAAATCAGTAACGATGTTGAAGATGTGATTATAATTGCGTTCGTTAACCCTAAACTTTTGATGTGAGTTACCCCAAAAGAGTTGTACTTTTGCATTCAAACGTTTTGTAATGTAGGCGACTTTGTAAGTAAATAACACTAGAGTCATGGGAGATTTTTCTACTTTATTTTGCAAAATTTTGTGAAGTGCGCAAGAAATTTGATGTTGGGATTACATACACACTGATGGATGATTACGGAGGGTGACCTCCCAAAAACGTCCTTATTTGGCAAATTTTCTCTGATGATATGGGAAATTATGAATAAAACTACAATGTTGCAATTTTGAAACGCCCGAGCTTCCTAAAATGTATTTTTATGCGTATAATCGTATTTTATCATTCGGCAACATTTGAAATTCTATTGGGAAAATTGAGAATTTCCACCCTCCCAAAAATTTTCGTTTGAAGCGCCCCTACCTCAGGAAAGTCCCCCTAAAGACAATGGCGCACTCCCAAAACGAGACTCATCTTTAAAATAAGATTTAAAAAAAAAAAAAAACTAGAAATTTCGATGGTAAAGTCTGCGCCATTACCCCCAATCCCCCTCTTCCTGAGTAACTCTACCCCATCTCCCTACTTAGAATTCAAAAAATATATCTTCACTTGTTTTAGGTTAGCAGACGAATAATTCAGTGTACTCAAGTAAACAAAAAAGTTGAAAGGGGCACAAAAAGCAAGACCAAAATATAAATTCCAGCCATTCATGTTAACGTTGATTTGCAATTCCTCTCTCTCTCTCTTCTTTACTGTATGAAGAGAAAGTTACATATAAATAATCAAAGTTGGGTATTTAAATATCCCTTGTGTTTTGGTCTTTAAACGTAATTTAGGACTCAATTTAAATACCAGAATTTTTTATCTATAGTAGAAATCGCTGCGGTTTGACTGTTGATTCTATTTCTTACTCCGGTTTGTTTTATACAGTCGAACCCCTCTGTAGCGAACCCGGAATATAGCGAACCCCCGGTTATAACGAACATTTTCATTGGTCTGATCTAAAACTATTTGTCAATAATGTAACTTTGAACGCTAAAACGATCCATAAAGCCTGAAAAATCGGCTATAACGATCCTAAAAAAGTGGCGAAACCCAATCCTCACTTTGCAAGAAATTTTCCCTCTCAAAATCTATTGTCACCAGCGTTTCTGCTAATGAAAAAACATAAACGGTTGTAAGAAATTGCAAAAAGCAGAATGAGAAACTGTGGACAGTTTTCTTGTGACTGAAAACATTGACAAAATGAAGACATATGCAATAATAATGTTCATTATTATAGCATATTACCGAATTCCAACTATTTTTTGGAAATTCAGATATAGCGAACCCTCGGTTATAACGATCACTCAAGTCGGTCCGTTGAGGATTCATTATAGCGGGGTTTTACTGTATTCTGATAAAAGCTACAATTCGTTTTTCGGGCCTTTTACCTAAGCACAAGGTGGCCGACTCAAAAATTGATAGAAATTCCGAGACAACGATGTGTTTAAAAATTTATTTACAATTTTCAGGACCGAATCTACCTCAGAGCCAGACTAACGTAAATCACATTATCGTTACTTTTCAGGAGCGCTCAGAAACGTTTGTCTGTTGCATAAAAAGAATGGGACTCGCGTTTTCTCAACGCTGCTAAATAAGTGTGAAGAAATTTCTTTTATAACATTCTCATAGGTCAGTTCAGAATAAGATTCTGCATGCAATGCAGTAATAAAGTGAAAATAGTCATTTTGAACTTGCGCCAGTCTGGCTATGTATCGAAATTCAGGTCTGTAAGTTACAGATTCGTCTGGACATCGTACATAGACACACATATTGACAAAGACAACACAAGTAAGATTCACAGCACACAAAGAAAGGAAACAGCACTTAGGGCTCCGGCGGGAATCGAACCCAGGGGTGCCCATCCCCCCAAACTCAATGGCGCAAATTCCCCCTAAAAATTTTCACCCCCCCCCTCTGCTTTTAATTTTTTATTTTTACCCCACTTTTTCATTTTATTTATCTTTTTTTTATTTATTTTCTTAAATATTATTTTTTTATGTTTTAAATATTATTTATTTTTTTTTTATTCTAACTATTTTTTTTTTCAAATATAAAGATATATATTCAAGAAATAATAATAATAAAGAAATAAAAATAATTTAAATTAAAAAAAAATTAATGAATAATTTTTATTAAAAAAAAATCAGCAAATAATTTTTTGAAAAATAAATTAATGGATTGAATAAATTTAGTTTTAAAAAATCCCCCCCAAAAATTTTGATGGCGCAACTTGCACCATAATCCCCCCCCCCCCTGTGGGCATGACCACAGAGGTTCCATGGCACCTGTTGGTTATTGCAAGAAAAAGTCCGTTTGCCATAAAGAGCGCAGATGATTCCCGATGTCCTCTCATTTGAAAAGAGCGAAAAAGCTGATGATGCAGCAATAGAATGAAATTAAGACCTTGGGAAAATGATGTACTTTTTGTCACAAACAATCAAAATCGAAACGTTGCTTGAAACACGAGTTGTTGCGAAACTGAATAGCGAAAGAAAAAAAATATATTTTTTCGAAACATTATTGTTCTCAGGAATAATGCTGTGAATCAAATAAAGCTGTAGTTGTAGCCAGTCTTGCCAACGCTGAAATATTAAAGATGAAGAATGATATTTAAAATTGTAACATCAACCACCATATGAAATATCCGCCCAGTACAATTAATAACATTAACTTTTTTTTTTCTTTTGAATCACTTTTTACAAAAATGAAATTAAAAAATCAGGTATGGACCCCACACTACTTCCTTTTACGTGTAAATTTCTTAGTAGTTGCCTTAAGTGTTAAAAAAAGTGCTTGGAGTGAGCAAGGTAACAATTCAAATATTTACTCCCCTAATCTACCACGAAACAATGCAAAAAATATTTTACAATGGTTATTTTTCTAAATATTGCTGATTTTAATATCATTTAGTGAATTTTTCGCAAAATATAGCCAATAGCGCCAAGTTGAACCCAAATTCAAAAAATAACTTTTTCGCCAAATTTGTCGCCAACTTGGCGATATGTCGCCAACTTGGCGTCAAACACTTGGCGACCAAAAGCTTGGCGACATGTCGCCAAGTGGTGGCGCCAATTCATATCACTTGAGTCTGTATTGAAATTAACACTGATTTACCCCAAAAAAGGGGTAAAAAACCC
>JAXGGA010014449.1:0-32084 GCA_038373865.1 Uloborus plumipes
GTCCATGTTTCTCAGCAAGTGAAATTAATGAACTCGTCCAATGTCAAACATCTTATCATCAAAGCCTTACTACTCTTCCTTGAGGGTCACATTTGAGTTTGCTCTATAGAATAAAATTTTACTTTTGTTGATGAAACTAAATTGATTGAAACAATATTAATGAAGCACAAAAAATAAAAACTGGTTTTTGCACTCAGGGACCCCACATGGGGTCAGCTAGAGGCAGTGCAGAAATGAGTATCGAACTGAGAAGGGACCCAGGGAAGGAAGAAAATATATGATGAAAACTATTTTTTTGAATTGCGTTTGACAAAAAACGGGTTGGACCGGGGCCTGCAGCACGATTTGGCACTCGGGCTCTATAATAAATGGGGGGGGGGGGCATGCATACATTTGTTTTGATACTACAATGAAACACCATGTCAATTAAGAAAACATAAACTTATGAACAATTGAATTTCTTCGATGGCTTTTCAATCCCTAAGCGTACATTTAATGCGTTGAAAAGGAGTTCCTTGTAAACTAAAAACTCTACGATCATTTGCAAATCTTGTGCTTAGTTAGGAGGGGTTTTTTTTCTAATCAGACTGAAAATTCACTGCAACAAATATTGCTTTCATTCCAGCTTTGAAAGGACTATTAAAATGAAAGAAAAACCAACTATGATAACTGTTGGAGTTTCGAGTACTTCTTATAGAAGAATGGGTAACCTCATTTGTACAATTCCTTCTTTTCGACTATTGTTCACTATTAATTACAAAAATACATATTTTCTCTCTAATTGCAGTTTTAATGCAACACATTTTGACGAAAATTCATAAACTTGTGCAGACGGGTACTTACAAGACTAAAAGGTAATTGTGTCACTAAAGAGAACTACTTTATATCTCTCTTGCTTTTTAATAAACCATTAATTTATATCTCATGTCTAAACAGCATTGAATCCGGATGACAGGTTTCTTCTGAAATATGAATGTTTTATTTATTACAAAAATTGAAGAAAATATTTTGCGTTCAGTGAAATTTTTGATATTGTGCATATCGGAAAAAAATAATTAAAAACGTCCGTCGAATTCATAAGGTCAAAATAAACAATCATTCCTTTCTTTTTCATTTTATTTTGTAGGTTATATAAAATGCTAAAAATAAAAGTATGTATGCATATCGGATCACAAATTCTTTGTCTCATTTCTTTGTAGAGATGAATTTTCTAAAACAAATGTTTCTTGTAAACACGAAAGAAATGTGTATTTCGATGTGTCAGTATATTTCAATTGCGATACCTTTTGTGAAAAAAAAAACTCTTGTTAAGCCTCAAGAGCAGCGTTTAACATACATGTGTGTTCTATGGCAGTGATTTTCAACGGGCGGACCGCCAGACCGTTACACAAAAAAAAAAGACTGCCCCTCGAAGATTTTTGCTCGTTCACATTAAAAGATTTTCCTTACCCATAAGAAAAAAAAAAGAAAGAAAAAGAAAAAGAGTAAATATCAAAAAATAATATCCCATACGACATAACTTTTATTTAACTTTTCAAGTTTTTTATGATTTTTCACCAATGTTTATCACATGTATATAACTGCTAAAATAATTACTTAACTCATTATTAATACTTAAGTATGTTTTGTAACAGCTCTTTTAACACCAAATATAGTTTTAATGTGTATTTATTGTTCATTTATTTCTATTATTACTTTATAAAAAGGGGAAAATAACTTCAGCCATTTGCAAAATATTTTTAGCGGTTCGCAAAACTGAAAGTTTTTTTTTTTTTTTCTTCTTTCTTTTTTTTATACGAAAGAAAAAACAAACATCACCGGTCCACGAATTATTTCTGAAAGTTTTTACCGAGACACGGGTTAAAAAAATTTGAGAAACGTTATTCTGATATACAAGATTCGTATATTCAGTGATAATGCAAATAAAGAACATAAAATGAAATTAAATTGAGCTGAAAATTATGTCTACATAACTACATTTAATGTAACCAAACCTTATGTATAATTTGTCATATATAATATTTCTTGTGTATAATTTGTGTGGGATAATTTCCTCCGGGGTTTGGAAGGCTTACTAAAACAAACATACTTTCTACACAACCTTAACTTTGGTTTTACTAGAGAAAGAAACTCGACAAATTTTGTTTCACGGCTCTTCAATATGCTAACTTTTCGTGATAGGGCAGAAATCTGCAACTCTAAAGTCTGATTCCTTCTTCACTCGCCGTAACGTGTTCCGATCAATAGTTGTAAATTTCCCAACAAGACAGCTGAGTTTACATCAAAGATCGGATACCCCTCCATTTCTAACAGAAGTTCGTAATTTTCTCAATAACAAGCTTCCTATCTGGGGTTAGACTAGATGAGGTTCTGATGCCGACAATCGCCTTCTTCCGTAGCCAAGCCATCACGCTCTCAGAATCTCTCCATGCGATTCTTTATGAGATTACATTAAAGATCGCGTGCCCCCTATACACGTGGCATACAAGATTTAAGCCAAAAGATCACAACTACATTTGTTAACATTAATAGTGACATGTTTTAGAGAGCAAAACAAGAATTAGACTTTAGACTTAATATCTGCCGCATCACGAAAGATTCGTTTCGAACACTTGAGAACCAAAACTTGTAGAATTTCTTTCTTCAGTAGTCAACGGAACGTTGTTGCTACATTGGTAACATGTTTGTTCTAACAAAATGTCCACACTCCGAAGGAAATGGTATGTAGAAAAATAAATGATTTTCTGTATATATATATATATATATATATGTGTGTGTGTGTGTGTGTGTGTGTGTGTGTGTGTGTGTGTGTGTGTGTGTGTGTGTGTGTGTGTGTGTGTGTGTGTGTGTGTGTGTGTATACAACTATATGTAATATATATTCTCAAACAATTTTGATCAATGCATTTCTTAGATTGACAAAATAAAAAATTAAAAAATTGGAATGTTTACTACTCAAAAATTTAATTGCAGGGAACTGTACTATGAAGATGTGGCTTTATTTAAAAAGCAAACTATTGTTGACAATATTTTAGATGACATTTCTTGCATGCTAAATGAGCCAAAAATTAATTTGCATGTGGTAAAGTATGATTTTTATGAGCTACGTTTAACTTGAAATATTTTTTAATGTACCAACCGCAAATAATTGCAAGTAGGATAAATCCAGGAGAGTCGCCACATCCGGTATAGGTTCCGCACCCCTTGTATTTCTTGTAATTATGGATGGATTGGATGGCTTTACCAGACTGTAAGAAAATTCCGAAACTTCACAGATTATTTTCGGGCAACGGTCCGAGATTTCAAGGGTTTCCATTACTTCCCCGTGAAAATCAACTACCTTTGCGAAAAAACTTCCGGAATTGCTCAAATTTGCGTGAATGTAGACTTCTCACGTTGCGCAAAATATTTTTATTAGTTACAAGAGTCAAAAATATTCTCAGTATTTTTATAAAATGTTCCCCCTTCGGCTCAGTTACAGCCCGTCCAGACTGACACAGCTCTAATTGTTCCTGGTTCATATCAGAAACATGACTGGCTTTTAATAAGAAGGTTTCTGAATTCATCAGAAAAATTTCAGGTAAATTTTCGGAATGTTACTTAGAGCAAGAAACTGTACCGTTGTTTTAACAGAAATGTTACTGACAAAAAGGAGACACCTTAACTGTCCATTAATTTCCAAAAATGTTTCTTTGCTTTCTTTTTTTACAGTACAGTGCAAACGCGACCAAAGAAACTTGAGTTAATTATGTCTCAACTTTCGCTCAATCTGAACTTTTTCTTGCATACAATGTCACCCACTCACCTTAAAGAAACATCAATAGTCCTTGTTTTGTGAATAAAACATTTAAAATGGAACAAAACCATTATAACTCGAGAATGAACTACTTCAATTAAAACTTGCTTACATTATAATATTTAACCAGCAAATAAGAGATTTTTTTTTCCTTTTTTTCCTCTGAGTTACTGGCTTTTTCCATAAATAAAAAAAATCCACATAAAGTGTAAAAATAAATGTCATATTCTTCAATACTAAGAGAAATTCATTTTTCCTATTATTAAGTAAGTGAAAAAGTCATTTTGCGTGATTTCTTAAAAGAAAATGTTTATGACATATACATTTTACTTTTATAATATTTTACACACATAATATGTCATACATATTATGTATGACATATTGTGTGTGTAAAATAATTCACATTGATACGATAATTTTGAACAAACTATTAATTTACAAAAGCAATCAAAATTTTATTCGAAAATGTGGTATGCAAAATAGAACAATCAACTAAAAATACAAATTAATAGAAGTTCCAAAAAGAATTTGAACCCAGCTTTATCTTTTCAACCTTCCTTCTTTTTAATGCTTTTAATTACATTTTGTCACATTTTATTTCATACTATTGAATTATTATACAAACTGTTGAATACTTTTTCAGTTAACAACATCAAAAGGATGTATAGCAGGAAATTTGCGTTATAAAGATGGAGATGGAAATTATATTGATTGCAATGAAACTTCTCAAGTAAACTTTAAAAAACTTTCAATTTCTCATTTAAAAATTAAACTTATCTATAGATTTTTGCATATAGCCTGAAACTGAACAGAAAAGTTTCTCAGAAGAAATTACTTTCATTTATGTTTCATTATCCAATCAAAATCTGAAACGGATAGATTGGTTTCGAATTCTAACTCAATTCCGTAATTTTAAATTTAGCTTCATACACTAAAAATTCATTTTTGTAAGTGATAATATTAGACAAGAGTAATGCAACTACGTTAAATTCGGTTTAATTAGTTACACTAAAATAAATTTTAATACGGAATAACTTAGGATTGAGCTGTAAGTAAAGATATAAGCTATATGTGAGCTAAAAGTGGTCACAGTTAAACTTTGCTCATTTTTCATAATTTTCTGGTTAAGTGAATGTTTGAATTTTTTTTATGTTGAATCTAATATCTTTAAACGGGCAATTCTTGTATATATTTCGGATCTCGAAAACGGCTCTAACGATTTTGATAAAATTTTGTATATGGGCGATTCTCTGTAAACTGGTAATTTGCTGTCCGGACCAGGTATTTTAAAAATAAGTAAGTGTAATAAAAAAATTAACGCTCTTAATACAAGTAAAGCATTAATACTCTTTGGCCCAATTGTATTTGGAGCGATAACAATTTAATTTTTTTTTCTAGAAATTATCTAAGTACTAAAAACACAGTCCCCTGGCTGTCCCAATCGTATTGTCTAACACTTCAAGGTAATATTCGAAAAATCCTATCAACACTACATAAATTTGACAATTATTATCTAAAAATAGAATAATGCAGCTATATTTTTTTCATGATATAAGGTCTAATTACGTATTTCTAAAACTTAAAATTGTCATGTAAATTCTGTCCGGAGATTTTTCAAACAGTCCCCTGAGTCAAATTCAAAGCTTCAATAGAAAAAGTCTGTTACTCTTACAAGTGTTATTTGACATGAAGTTTAAAGCAATCAGTGTGAGTTTGCTGAAATTGCTGAGAACGGTGCTGAAACGATACTTTGTTTAGTTTGAGAGCCACATTTGTGATGTAAGTATGCATCAGGGTCGTTGCGAAAACAGTCCTCTGGGAAGTGATTTTATTAATGTCAATGAGTTTAATTATGAAACATACTAGCCGGGTACCCGGCCCTGCCCGGGTTTCTGTGGGTGTAGGGTGGTTTAGTGAAACTCATTCATAAATTTCCCAACACTAAAGTGCATATCTATAAACATAATGGCTGCTTCTGTAAACAATGGCTATGTTATGGATAAACTATGAAAAAAATAATGCAAGCTAAAAAAAAAATAGCAAGCTACAAATAATGTTTGAGTGAATAGGAAATGTTATAAGCTTGGTATATTAAAATAAATATATATTTACAGTATCAATCGCACTGAAATGAACCATTTCCAAATATTACTCGTTAAATAAGTCCCATTATTAGTTTCTATCCTCGTGACAACATTGGTGAGGTGAAAACATCTTATGTACCTAATTTAGAAATTTTTTTGACTATAAACACTTTCTATTCTCTAACTATTGCCAAAATCAATTTTTTTTTTTCATTTCACCCGTTAGCGATTGTTGGCTCAGATAAATATAAAAATCCTTAGAAGGCAATAAATTCCATACTTACTCCAGAGAAGCCTTGGTTCAAAATTTTCAATATGATTACAATCAATATTGTTGCTGGATGGCACCAAATTTTTGCAACAATGGGTTAAAAATTTAATCATTTAATGGGAAAATGACATAAAATTAACTGTTTTCCATAATAACTTTTTTAAACTAAGCTTTTTAGACATAAATTATAGCTTATCCTGCTCCCTGTTACTGTAGCTATCTACGGTGAAAAAATGGTTAAAATTGGTTCAGTAGTTTGGAAGATTACCCCGGACATACGTTTTCAAAAGTAGTCTTTTATGTATATAGACTAGCCGGGTACCCGGCCCTGCCCGAGTTTCTGTGGGTGTAGGGTGGTTTAGTGAAACTCATTCATAAATTTCCCAACACTAAAGTGTATATCTATAAACATAATGATGGCTACTTCTGTAAACAATGGCTATGTTATGGATAAACTATAAAAAAAAATAATGCAAGCTAAAAAAAATAGCAAGCTACAAATAATGTTTGAGTGAATAGGAAATGTTATAAGCTTGGTATATTAAAATAAATATATATTGACAGTATCAATCGCACTGAAATTAACCATTTCCAAATATTGCTCGTTAAATAAGTCCCATTATTAGTTTCTATCCTCGTGACAACATTGATGAGGTGAAAACATCTTATGTACCTAATTTAGAAATTTTTTTGACTATAAACACTTTCTATTCTCTAACTATTGCCAAAATTATTTTTTTTTATTTCACCCGTTAGCGATTGTTGGCTCAGATAAATAAAAATCCTTAGAAGGCAATAAATTCCATACTTACTCCAGAGAAGCCTTGGTTCAAAATTTTCAATATGATTACAATCAATATTGTTGCTGCATGGCACCAAATTTTTGCAACAATGGGTTAAAAATTTAATCATTTAATGGGAAAATGACATAAAATTAACTGTTTTCCATAATAACTTTTTTAAACTAAGCTTTTTAGACATAAATTATAGCTTATCCTGCTCCCTGTTACTGTAGCTATCTACGGTGAAAAAATGGTTCAAATCGGTCCAGTAGTTTGGAAGATTACCCCGGACATACGTTTTCAAAAGTAGTCTTTTATGTATATAGATTAGTTATTATGTCCACGATTTGTGCCTAAATTTATAGGTAATCTCGTAACTAATCATGTTGCAATAGTTTTGCAGATATTACGCAACAAAGAGCAAAAACACAGTCACCTGGCACAGTCCCCTGCCTAGTTATACCAGACGGGGGACTAACCCCCTATCACAATTTATCAGAAAAACACAAACTTCAATTGACCCTCTTTCAAACTAAAGTATTAAATTCATTTGCTGACCAATGGTAAAATAATTATACGAACATTTCAAAAAAAACATGCCCGGACAGATTTCGGGTGAAAAATGACGAGTTTACAGAGAATCGCCCATATAGATATAGTTTTGGTTTTTGAGTTCATCTACATCGGTGTTTTTTCTGTAAAAACGCGAGTTTTCACAAAAAACCCCGTTTTTTGTGCCTTCATTAAAAGTTTAAATAGCTCTATTTCGCCATTTTGTTTATGATTACTATCATTGTTACTGTTTCATAGCAACCACGTTCATTATAACAATGGATTTATCAGCGTTAATTTAAATTTTTATCATATTTGGCAAACAAGTTTTGGCAGCGTTGGAATTGTTATTGTTTTTGAAATGTTACAGAGATCGATCAAATAATCCTAAAAAGAATTGAAAAAAAATTAAAAAATACGCATTTAGAGTAAATTAAACTAAAAACAAGTTTCAAAACTATTGAATAGCCTCTTAGGATACATGCATTTATAATGCATCAACACGTAAATATAGTTTAGCCTTTAGTAGTAATAATAAAAATATCAAATACATCACTTTCATGAATGCAAAGAACGTGAATTTTATCTTTTATTCAGAGTTACATGCAAACAACTGAAACACTAAAATACATCAGCACGGTTTATAGTTTAGCCTTTAGTATTAATAATAGTATTAAATATATTACTTTTATACTTGCAAAGAACGTGAATTTTATCTTTTATTCAGAGTTACATACAAACATACCCACATTAAAACAAAAAATTACGGCTGTTTTAAATGCGTAATTGCAACCAAGGGCATAAAAATGCTTTTCAAGTAAATCTAAATAAGTACTTCGAACTTAAGAAAAAACACGATTTTATAAACATCTTTTCTTTTACACCGAGCTGTGCTCGGTCTCCAGGTACTTATACACTTATATGTTACAAATATCAAGTGTTTTTTTTTTTTTTTTTTTTGCAAGATACAATTTAGCAATTTTTATAATTGCTCGATCTATTAGGACATATTCGATTGAGCGGAGTATTCGTTTCAGCGGGGCTATTTAACAGTACATCTATCTCACGGGGAAATATTCGGTTCCAAAATATTTTATTCGTATAAGCGAGGTATTCGTTTTTCCGTTACCGGATTAAGTGGTGCCGACAGTATTTGTATTTTATTCCCGTAATTTTAAATTTAGGCTTTTAGTTGTGCTATTCGACTATAAGGAACCATTATGTATCAGATTATTAAGTATCAATTCTTTAAAAAGTTTTCTTGTTTTTTAAAAATTAGGATTTGAATGAGTTGAAGGCGTGTGCGTAGGGTCATGCCCGCAACACGTACAAATCATTACTTTTCAATAACAAAATGTTGTTTTAGAAAGTTGATACTCCATATTATTCTGCATAACGGTTCCTTATATTCGATTATCTACTTATATTAAAAACTGAGTATCTTTCTAACTATCTTTCTTTCTAACTATCTTTCTTTCTATGTCACGCTTCTTTCTCCTGAACGCCAATGACCTGAAAGTTGAACCAGGTACCGATAGATAGGTAATTTTTCAGGCTTCATTAGTTTCAATTGATATAATTATACGATTTTAATTAGCGAAGATATCAATTAATAAGTAGTCAAGTTTAAAGCGATTAAGCCTAATAAATGATTAAATATGAAATCCATTCTTGCAAACCGTCGTTGCTATGAGACAGTGATAACAATGATAATGAGAATTTTGAATGAAGGCTTAACTAAATCAAACACGAAACTCATAAGCGGGCCACTTACGTAGAATTTTTATCGCTAGCTACTGGTAATATTTTGAAACATTTATTTGTTGAAGAGCCATCTACTTATATTAAAAACTGAGTATCTATGTCTGCTTTTTTCCTTTGAGCGAGCTGAACTTACTGAAACTTTCCTCACCATCTTGAAGGCGTTAAGCATCTCAATAATTCGAATGATTTTTTTTATATAGGAAAAAAGTAAAGGCGTGAAGCGCCTGTAAGCGAGCCGCCTTGGCGAGGAGTAGTTTCTTTAAATTTTTTTCTCACTACTTTCAGGGCACGAAGTGCCCGTGCAACGCCGGGCCACGTGCGTGGTATGTCTTGAAATCGAATGAACATTAAATTATATCAAATAATATAACTTCAGAATGAGGTAAAAGTTAGAGAGGGGGGACGTTATGCATCAACATGCCGCAGGAAGCTAATCTAGCTGCCCTGGCAGCTAGTCTACTTATATTAAAAACTGAGTATCTTTCTAACTATCTTTCTATCTTTCTTTCTATATTTCTATGTCACGCTTATTTCTCCTGAACGCCAATGAACTAAAAGTCGAACCAGGTACCGATAGATTGGTAATTTTTCAGGCTTCATTAGTTTCAATCTATATGATTATACGATTTTAATTAGCGAAGATATCAATTAATAAGTAGTCAAGTTTAAAGCGATTAAGCCTAATAAATGATTAAATATGAAATCCATTCTTGCAAACCGTCGTTGCTATGAAACAGTGATAACAATGATAATGAGAATTTGGAATGAAGGCTTAACTAAATCAAACTCGAAACTCATAAGCGGGTTACTTACGTAGTATTTTTATCGCTAGCTACTGGTAATATTTTTAAACATTCATTTGTTGAAAAGCCATCTACTTATGTTAAAAACTGAGTATCTATGTCTGCTTTTTTAATTTGAGCGAGCTGAACTTACTGAAACTCTCCTCACCATCTTGAAGGCGCGTAGCATCTTAATAATTCGTATGATTTTTTTGATGCAGGAAAAAAGTGAAGGCGTGAAGCGCCTGTTAGCGAGCCGCCTTAGCGGGGAGTAGTTTCTTGAAAATTTCCTTACTACTTTCATGGCACGAAGTGCCCGTGAAAAGCCGGGCCACGTGCGTGGTATGTCTTGAAATCGAATGAACATTGAATTCTATCAAATAATATAACTTCAAAATGAGGTAAAAGTTAGAGAAGGGGCACGTTATGCATCAACATGTCGCAGGAAGCTAATCTAGCTGCCCTGGCAGCTAGTATCAAAATTAATAGCCGAAGTTTAAAATTCCAGGAATTAATGAAAATATGTGCGTGAAATGTCGCACTCGTGAAAGTGTATTGAGCATAATGCAACTTGAAAATTGCAGTTTGTGCGCCACCCTTGGAGCATAGTATTTCAAAGGTGGTGAATGTGTTGAAATTACGTTTCGAATGGGAAAACATTATCGGTTAACTATTTTTACTTTTATCAGAGTAAAAAAATGTTGAATTAAAAGAAAAATAATTAATTACAAGTAAATTAAGAGTGAAAGAATAACAATAAAGATTTCTTCAAGGGATTGCTGCAATGGCAATTGTTCTGGATTTTTATTTTTTTAATTTTTATTTTTATTTCCTATGATGTCAGAACACCGAAGAATTTAAACAGATAACTGTCATCCCTTAATTGGGTAACGGATAAATTAATACTCCGCTTGTACGAATAAAACCTTCTGGAACAAAAACATTTTCCCATGGACGTAATGTTAGAGATCCCCACTTAATCGATTAATTTCCCGATATCGAATAATAATAGCCTTTAAAATATTTTTGCTGATTTTTATTTATTTAATTATTAATTGAATAAATTAAAAAATAAATTAAGACAGATCAATTATTTACATTAAGATTTTCGAGTATCATTACATTTTATGTCAACAACGTGCGAGAAGAACAATATTCACATTCCATTAAAACATTTCATTACTCGATCCATTATCTTTAACATTGCCATTACAGGGAATAAACAATATATAGCGTGACTATATATAAATTAAATAACACAAATAAATCTAAACACTGCAGACGATAATAAATTAATGTATTAAATGTAAAACATTTCATATTTTCAGAATGTCATTTTTATATATTAACAACATGTAATTTTTTTAGCATTTGCCTGAAGTATGTTTTTACCACAACACTGAATACTTTTATTGTTTTATACAGGTAAAATTTCTTATTTCAGGGAATTTTGCTTCCATGCGATATCAAAAGCATTAGCTGTATCCTTTTGCTCTTAAAAACTTAAGCTCAACTTTTGTGAAAATATAATTATGCTTCTTCATTATTTATTTAACTTAACCTTGATTAGATATACAATCAGATGCTCGTTTCGTTTTGCTTGTTGAAAAAAGTGCAGTTTTCCAGATGTTGCTTGACAGTAATATAACGCAGTTGTTTCACCCTTGCATCATGATAACTGTAAGTACCGGGATATATTTTTCTGTGTTTGTGATAAGTTTTGACACAAATTGTTATACATTTTGTAATGAAAACAGAACTGTAATTTTAATGGAAACATTTGTTTTATATATTTAACGTCTCAGTTAAACATGCATACACATTTTTTTTTTCTTTACTGTTTCATTTTTCCAGTTTCATTTTTTTAACGCGAACAATAATTCGAAGTGCCTTTAATACGTAAACTAATATAAGTACATATTCTAGCAAATCGCATAGTGCGTCGATTTCTGAAATTTCATCTTTTATTAAATGAAAAAAAAAAGAAAAAAAAAGCTATAAAGAAAAGCAAACCCAAATAGCTTCGTTTTTTAAAGGTTGTAAAATGGTTATTAACGTTGTAACAACCGCTTAAAAACGTTTATAAAACGTTTAAAGGTTATTTGTGCTACCTGGGAAGATAGTGTAAAATAATAGAAAAAATAGCGCGGCTAGGATGAGGCAGCCGCGCAGCGCCGTAGGCGGCTAATCTTACTCCCTGGACGCGAGTGTTCATTTAAAATGGATTGTGTTATGGAATTTTATTCAAGTGTGTTGAAATTGTATGTACTTTTGTTTGTTAAGTAACACTGTGAGAAGAGTGAAGGTTTTAGTCAAATTCATACAACATTTAAGCAAAGATAAGAAGGTTTATCTCGGAGCGTTCCAATTTTAAATGTAACTACCAAATCTATATACATAAAAGACTACTTTTGCATGCGTATGTCCGGGGTAATCTTCAAAACTACTGAACCGATTTTAACCATTTTTTCACCGTAGATAGCTGCAGTAACAGGGAGCTGGATAAGCTATAATTTATTTCTAAAAAGCTTAGTTTAAAAAAGTTATTATGGAAAATAGTAAATTTCATATAGTTTCCCCATTAAATGATTAAATTTTCAGTCCATTGTTGCCAAAAATTTTTGCCTGGTAACAACAATATTAACGGTGATCATAATAAAAATGTGAACAAAGGCTTCTCTGGAGTAAGTATGAAATTTATTGCTTTCTTAGGATTTTTAGATTCATCTGTGCCAATAATCGCTAACGAGACTAAATAAAAAGATAATTGATTTTGACAACAGTTAGAGAACAGAAAATGTTTATAATCAAAAAATTTCTAAGTTAGGTACATAAGATGTTTTCACCAATGTAGTCATAAGGATATAAACTAATGATAAGACTTTTTTTCGTGTAATGTTTGGAAATACTTGACTCCAGTGCGATTGATTTTACAGGGTGCGACAGAGAAACTTGCTGATTTTAATTGGATGCTAATTAGCAAGGAGTGGCAGAAAGGAGTGGGAAGAGTCTCATTTTAAAGAGAGGGTCCTGAAATTTTGTTATCTCATAGTTTAGTTATCGCCATGCGTTGAACAAAGGAGCAACCAGCGTTCGCCGCCGAATCTTACTTTTACGTCTCCTTGAAAGGTGACGTACCGTGGCCGGCCCGCTCTTCCGATTTGACACTCTGTGACTATTTTTTATGGCGGTATCTCAAATCGATCGTTTACAACGACAAGCCCCGGACCCTGCAACGCCTGGAGAACAACATCCGGCTTGCTATCACCAACATCCCATCAGTCGATATGCTCGAAAGAGTGCAACAATACATGAGGGCATCATTAACAGGGGCCGTCATTCTTCCCGATGTAGTTTTTAAATCTAACTAATATAAAATTCAGAATGGGTACCATATTTTATAAAAAGTAGTAAACTGATACATGATGTACTTTTTCCTTAGTTGACCTTTCAAGTCTGCAAGTTTCTCCGCCGCAACCTGTACCAAGGTTACAACATTTCCGATTTACCTAAACATTATTTGCAGCTTGCATTTGTATTTAAGGTGTGTAATACAGTTTTTTAGTTTGTCCAGTCAGAAAAAATTGCCATTGTTTACAGAAGTAGCTATTGTGTGTATAGATATGCACTTTAATGTTGAAAAATTCATGAACGAGTGTCACTAAAACACCATACCCGGCCGAAACCCGTGCAGGGCCGGGTACCCGGCTAGTATTGTAATAAAATTCAAGACGACCTCAAGAACGCATGGTATGAAACTGTTATTGATTCTTGTGTATTTAGGGTAAAGGTTTTCCTGACGTTAATACCAGAGAAATGGTAAAAAAGCTTTGGGATACTCTACAAATACCAATTTTAGCACTCATGGATGCTGACCCATATGGTAGTGTATTGCTTAAATTGAAATTTTAAAAATAGAAAAAATAAAAATGCATTTCTTAAAAAAATTTCTTTTTAGGAATAGAAATTCTAAGCGTCTACAAATTTGGCTCTAAAGTAAGTTTAAAACTTTTAAAGTAAGATTCTTGCTCTTAAATAAGTTTTAATAAAATTTCAGGATAAAATGTTTTCGTGAATGACTGTTCTATATTTGCTTACGTTTTTTTTTTTTTTTTTTTTTTGGCTTGCATGTGCACAAAGGCTTGCTCTCCCTTAATACAAACTTGGTATTATGCACTCCTTTTTAAACGTTTTTTTTTTCTGCAAATTTTTGTAATAGCGGGAGAATGAAATTGATACGTATTATAAGCGTTGCTATGAAGGGCAATAACCGAAAAGAAATTGCATTCATTTATCATTATTACTTTTTTCAGTGGCGTTTTCAACATAGGATTCACTTGGGGGAGGGGCGCTTATTTGTGGTGCCCACTCGGCTCCTTCCCCTTTGCCAATACATTTCATGCAAAGTTTGATATAGATTTCATATAATTTAAGTCATATTAGTAAAGCTTTTCAGAATAAAACAGGGATGTCATTTCGAAATTTTCCAAGGGGTGGGGTGGGGGGTAAAGGGTGCGTACACAATGCAAAATTTACCAAAAACTGGCGAAAACCACGCCCACTTACACGCCAATACATTGATTTCCTAAAGTCAGGGGAGGGGGAATTGACCCCCCCCCCCAATTATTATTTTAATGCGATTCTTATTTTTTAAAAAAAGTTTAAGCGTCGGGCCTCAAATTAATATTTGTGATTTGAATTCAATGATGCTTTATTCAAGGAGGCATATCATGATGTATCCTCTACTAGAATTTTTATGCTCTTTTTTCCCTCCTGAAGCATTTCCACGCATATAGAATGCATTGAATTCAAAATACAAAGTGCAAAGTTTCAGAAATCAAATCTCATTGTGTTTTTATAGCATTCTATCAAATAAAAAACCCTTTCTTTTATTTTATGGGTTAGAAAAACGATATCGTGCATGAGGCATTCGAAGAACAACATATCTACATAAAAGCTGAAATTGCTACTCATTCTTATTATTGATGTTATAACTTTTTACTGGTAAAAAGTCTTTGCTTTGTCTCTGGTTTGTGAGTTTTATACGAATGTAATTTTCTTTCAAAAAGAAAAAAATATCAAGCAAGGGCAAGACAAGTTGAAATTAACCTTTAGGAACCGGGCGGTACACATGTTGTACCATAAGTCTCGTCTAATTTAGAGGACGGGGTTGAAATTTTCACTCGAACCCTTTAGTTCCGGGGATTTTTTCAAGATTTCATACATCTGGTACGACAGTTTATACCTTCTCTTTTCAATGGAAAAGAAATATGTGGTTAAACTGTCGTACTACTTGGGTCAAAAGAAAATTTCTATATGAACAGCCCGAATCCAAAAGGTTAATAACAAAAATGAGGTTAACCACATTGGCAAAGAGTATTTTAAAAACAATGTAGAAAATGTAAAATTAAACTTGTGAAAATTGAAATTCAAAAACTGCTTTTATGAAATATAAATAAAAATAGATATGACTACATGATTTTTCTCCTCTTTTCATTAGGCCATGTCGTTCGATGCACAAAATCTTGCTGTGCCGGAGATTAAATGGCTTGGTCTTTTACCTTCTGATATACAAAGGTAAATTTTAGATCTCTTAGCAAAATATGGACAAAACTGTTCATAATTAATCATTTAATCTCAAAAATCATATGCATATTTTCTCATTAACCGCTCTCATTTTTAATTTCAAGTTTAAAAACAATGAAAGGTACAAATATGTTTCTACATAAATGTTGACATGGGCGCCCATATGCGAAATTTTAAGGGGTGGCTCAGATATTTCCCTCATAGTTTACAGTTAAAAGGTATATATATATATATATATATATATATATATATATATATATATATATATATATATATATATATATATATATATATATATATATATATATATATATATTTACAGATAATGCATGTATGTGCGTCACAAGGCCTCATCCAAAAGAAAAAAAAATCGGGGAGGGCCTATTTCGCACATTGACCAAACACACACATTTTTGTGTGCTCTGAGTCTTTTTGTTTATTGATTTCTCCCCTCCCCATGCTGTTTCTTGTGTGTGTGTGTGTTTTATTTAATTTATTTTTTGTTGTAGGGGTATCAAAAGAGAGATGCAATGAACTCTTTTAAGTGGGGTAGAATATTCGTAATCTTGGGGGGTCCGGGGGTTTCCCCCCGGCGAAATTTTTAAAAAAGGTTTTTAAATTCTGCATTTTAAGGCCTTGTATGTGGCATGTGGGACTTCAAAAATGTGTTAGAAAAATTAGAAAACAAAATTTTTTTAAATGTTCTGCAATCTTTTGCAAATTAAGATCAATCAAAATACTTTTTTTTTTTTTTGTAGTTTAACAAACGTTTGACATTCATCGACGAGAGGAAGAATGAGGGAGGCGAAAAGATAAACACATCATCACTTGCTTACATCGTTTTTCAGTATAGTTACATTGTAGTTTTTGATAAATTTCCCAACGAACCGACAGAAGCAGCACTTAGTATAAAATGACCAATAGTATAAAATGCATAAAATTTTTCAAAACAAATAGTGTAGCGAATCAAAAAATGATTTACGAGAGAGTAATATTCTGGTCATTCAGTTAATTCATAGTTTATTTTTTGATAAGAAGCATAATTGAAGCACTTTTTAAGGAGTTCTAAAAAGGTATTTTATGATTTTCAAAGACTCTAGAACAGGCCTGGGCCCGTCGGCCTCCCCCCGAAATCCGAAATGTTTTGTAATGTAAAACAGAAAAAAAAAAGTTTACTTTTTTTCTAAATTTCAAATGCTAAAAAATGCAGAGTTGTCTTCCATCCTCGGATTAGCCCACTCTTTATCTTAACCGCTAGTCCGCAGACATGGGGAGTTTCCCATGCAAATGCGGCGTTGGTTGACCCATGAATCTGCCTTTACTTTTCTATGGAAGAATGTAGGAAGACTCTGTCAGGAAATTGCCAAATTGGTCGGAAATTGCAAAATTCTGAAAGCGATTTCAGTGCAGATTATAGTTATTAAAATTTGGCATTTTTAATAACTTATTTTATTTTTAAATGGGTGAATAAAAAATATTTTCCGAATAAATAGTACTAAAAGCAAAAAAAAAAACTAATTTCCAAGGGGGGGGCTCGAGCCCCTCCTTGCCCCCCCCCCTTATGGGCGCCCATGAATGTTGATGAAGAAAGTATACTTGATAGAGAATATTGTTGCACAACTGTAGCTTCGATGAAATACAATGTTAATGAATGTGTCGTTCATTGAAAAAGTGGTTTAATTCTTTGTAAACAATTTTTATCACGCCTGGTTGAAAATTTTTTACTTTGGAAAAAAATACAAGTGTCCAGCTACTAGTAGTTATAAGATATTTATCTTTTAAAAGAGTACTTTTCTTCATTGTTGTAATTAAAGATGTAACTAAATGTTATATCATCTACCAAATAAATACGCGTTTTAAAAATATGAAGTAACAACACTTTTACAGAAACACAGAAATGGCATTGTTCCCTCAAAACTTAATCTGTTAAAATAAATTTTGTTGAGGGATTATCTACAAGAAATGTGAAACGCAAGTAGTTTTGATAAAAAATTGTTAGTGTTTTCTACAGAATAAGGTGAGAAAAGAAATGATGAAACTAAATTAATATTAGTATACTAAATTAGCAACTGCTCACTCCCCAATTAAATTATTAACGTGCTTTAATATGTATTGAAGCGACCAAGAAAATGTCAGTATGGAGAAAAAACCAAAGTATACGAATAAATTCCATGAAAAGTTGTAGTAAGCAAAATAATTAATTATCTATAAAGCGGGGAGGGGCGGATGAATACATAATTGTACTGCACAATCTTAAGTGTAAAAGGATTATTACTAAATCACACTAAAGAATTGTTCAGATGAAGCTCTTGAAACTTTTGTTAGTTACAAGTTTAGATTTAGAATACATACAGCAGAATTATTCTGAATTGTTTTGAAAGTCTTTAAGGGTTTCTTTTTGTTATTTTCTTGACTCATACTATATTATACTTTAAGTGAATCTAAAAATTTTTAAGATTTTCTTTCCATTTTTTTGTTGTTGTTATTTTTTCCCCTTTAACAAAGTAAGCTAGAGCAGTGGTTCTCAACGGGGGCGATACCGCCCCCCGGTGGGCGGTGGGAAGATGTTGAGGGGCGGTGAACATATTTTGGGCAGCAGGGGGGCGGTGGGCATATTTTGGGCGGTAGGGGGGGGCTGCGGGTATATTTTGAAATGTGCTTGTGAGGACATGTTTCGGCCGGAGGCGACAGGAAACCTTCTGCTTTAAAATCGCCATGGGATAGCTTTAATATTTTTGGGGGGATTATCTCCCGAACCCAAATATTTCTCCTAATGTCATGAAGGATAGCCAAAAATTTTCCAATAGCACTTGAATTAAAAAAAGTTTTTTGAGGTGGGTCCCCCTTTCCATAACGTAACTACCTAAAATAGCCAAAAAATGCGTTTTATTGATGTCCATTTATAAATTTTTCACGGAACGAAGGGAATCTTGAACTATTCGCCTCTTCTCCAATCGTGACCAAACAGAGCCTGAAATTGCGTTTTTACGAGGTCAGTTTCTAAAAATGTCACCTGACTTGAGAGACTCTTTGTGCCGTTAGAGTATACCAAGGGCGTAGCCAGGGGGGTGCAGGGTGGTGCAGCTGCAACCCCCTAGATCAGATCCAGTGGGAGGTCACTGTGACCTCCCATTTTTATTATTTTTTTGACAAACGATTTTGTCCCCTTTCATGCTTTTCATTGTAAAATGCTGGTGCAGACAAATATTCGTGTATATCGTTCGTATTTAGAAATATTTTATACCATCCATTGGTTCAAGGTGTGCATGACTGAATAAAGTAGTTTTTTTGAGTTCATAATTTCTTCCTTTTTTTGTGCAAATAGAATTTCAAGCACTTTTTTCTCTTTTTTTCTTACTTTTTTCTTTGTGTTTTTATTGAAAAATTTGACTTTTATGCTAATTTTTGGAAATTTTATATAAACTGCGTTATTATATCTAGTATTGATTATTTTTCAGAAAATGATAGTAAGCTTGCCTGTTTTTGAGGAGAAAATTTTCAATTTACCGAATGAAACTCAGAACTTTACTGAATGATTAAAAAATAAATAAATAAAGTACAAGAATGCATACTTATCTATGTCTACCAAAAGAGACGTGAGGCATCAAGAAAGTAAATTAATTAATTAATTAAAGAAAAAAAAAGAAAATAAATAAATAAATAAAATAAAGAAGTTCAGCCTTGCAATACTGTCTCACTGTTTTCAAATTTCATCAACCAATTTGTATCGGATAAGAACTTTTTGGGAGATCACAGTGACCTCCTATTGGGGTGCCACTGCTTGCACCCCCCTAACGTGAGTCCTGGCTACGCCCTTGGAGTATACCCTTAGCAACACCAAATTTAACTAAAAATCGCATTCTTCAGAGTTAAATGTGAAAAAATTTTCGAAGAAAACTTCCGAATCTTTACCATTCAGTCAACATGAACAAAAAAAGTTTAAATTAGCGTTTTGTATACTTCAATTTCAGAGAAAGCTGGAACTATCTCTGACTCCCTAATATTGTCAAACCTAACCTTAAAAGAACTTCAATTTTGAAAAATCATTATGAGAGGAATCTTTCTCGCTATTTAATATTACCAAAAATTGCCTAAAATTGCGTGAATTTTAAATGTTTCACCTGGGGGCGAAATCTGAACCTAAGAATAAAGAAACTGAAATTTTACGACTTTGTTTCCAAAACTAATTTCGGGGGATATTCCCAATATCTGATTGTAAAAATATCGATTTTTACTCTGATGTCGCCAAAATTATACCTATAACTTTTGTTATCTTATCTAACCTTCACAGCAATAAATTCAAAAAGAGTCAAAAATAATTTCTTTGAAATTAACTTATCTTCTACTTTCTAAATTCAACTTATTTCAATTTTTTTTAATTTAATTTGATTTGTAATCCTTAAAAGTGACAGGTATAGGTCATAGTTTCAAGTATTTGTCGCTCCTGGGAAAATTAGAAAGTCCGGTTTGTTATTGCCCTTCAACAGTTAAATCCTTTATTCGCAAGTACTAAATAGGATGTGTATTGCATAGTTGCAAGTAAATAAGAACAACACTGTGCACAATGTTTGGAGTCGGACTGTTTAAGGAACTATTAGGACATAGTGTATTTTTCAAAATATATTAGTTTTAGAATAAAAATGTTGAAAACGGTGCATTTTTATTTCAAACCGTGTTGTTCTCATTTACCTTAAAAATAGTTCACTCATTTAATGGTCCCATTCTAGGCATTAATTATCACTCTGACACAATATTTCTGCGGAAAAAATGCTCCTTTTTTAAAAAAAATTCTCACATAGAGTAAAAAAAAAACATTAAGCATAAGTTTTTCTGCTCTGTTGTCATTTTCAAACAATCTGTTTGGGCAAAATTATAGAGTTAAATTGGCCAAAAAAAAAAAACTGCTTTACCTTCCCTCCCTCTTCTCAAAGGAGGCGCTGAAAAAATTTTCAATTCTAAAGGGGGCGGTAGCTGTAAAAAGGTTGAGAACCACTGAGCTAGAGCATTGCAATGAGGAAGAAAAATAAAAAGAATTTTGGATCTCAAGTAGAAGTTACTTCGTTTAAAACAAATACTAGTTAAAGACAAAAGGTTGCAGCACATTATTACAAACAATTAGTGCTAACTCATGGAGGTTTTTGCATGCGTTTGCAATTCTCAAAATTTATCCTTAAGTAAAATTGCAAAACATTTAATTTCGCAGGAATAAAACGAACGCGTAATATGAAATGATCAATTAAATAATACATAAACGAATTTAAAAAACAAATAACTCAAAAAAAAGCGAAATTTTTTTCAAATGATTAAAATAAAATAAAAAAAGTTATGAAAAATATTTTAAGTGTATTTTTAATTTTAGCGCATCTCCAAATATTTTTATTTATAGGCTTCATTTACCATCTGAATCTGTTATTTCGATGACCGATGGCGATATAAAAAAAACGATTCAACTATTGAAAAGACAATACGTGCAATGTAACACTTCATGGGAAAAAGAGGTATGTCATCGAAAAGAAGTAAAAAGCTTTTACCTAATTTTCCGTTTTGCATTAGAATTTCATTTCATATAAGTTATTTTTTCCCCGTAGGTTCAAATGCTACTTGCAACTAAGAAAAAAGCTGAAATTGAAGGATTGAGCAAAAAGAGTTCTACATTTCTGCCTAAAACGTATTTGATTAACAAAATAAGACATGGAGGATGGGTTTAACTTGAAAATAATGAAGAAAAGTGCTTTAAAATGATATCTTATAGGAATTTAGGGCAAAACAGAGAATATTAGTTTCAATGTTGTAAATAAATGGATTTTTTGTTCTACAAAAAAGTTAGAAGTTGTTATTCATATTGTGTGGTTATAAATATGTTTCATTGTAAAATAAAAACAAAAGCTTGATTTGGCTTGAATTGTTTTTGATGTAACTTAATAAACTGTTAATCTTTTAAAAACATTCAAAATATTTTGCTCATCAAATCTGATAAAAACAATGAGCTAGGGTAGCCTCCCCCCCCCCCATAACTAACTTTTATACCGTACAGCTAATTTAGATCTGCAATTTATCAACTGGTTTTTTTTTTTTTTTTTTTTGAATGTCCCCCAGAAAAAATAATCGTAACTTTTCTATCTCTCTTTCTTTCAGCTTATCACGTTTCCACCAGTAACATAACTTTGAACATAACTTGAGAAAGAATTGGTCTCTATGAATAACATTGCAAGAATCAAAAAATATACTTGATGATTTTTTTCAACTTTGTATGCATGTATACACGCGTTCCATTATGAAGAAAGTCTACAATACAAAAACATTAAAATTTAACACTGGTATTTGAATACTGAAAATACTATCAAAATCACACATCGTTCACACGCCCTACATTGCGTCAAAAGAAGTATTTCAAAAATGAGGTTTTTTTCTCATGGCAAGAAGACTTGTGAGAATAGAAATATAGGACAGAGGATTATTCGAGTTACGATATTATGAAAATTGGGGCATCTTCTGAAACCACGAAATTTAAATTTAAAATACACATAGAAACACTAATGAACACATTCCAGTCAAATACATGGAGGTGCAAAACTTTAAACAGTAATATCTCAGTTTGAGATTGTCCGCAGATGCTACTTTTACGCTTAGCACTGTAGCATGATTCTTTTTGCCAGCAGCACTCGAATATCCTTACATAAGTAAAAACATTTATATAAATGGCTCATATTTGGTTCATATCATGATTTAATGCTCAAAATCTACAAATATATGCTTGCTTAGGTTCGGCTTTGAAACTAATGTGTTTAATATATCAACAAAACTGTAGTTTTATAATTACTACACTAAAAATTTTGTGAAACCTTACTCCATAAATACAGTGGCAGCAGTGCTGCCTCGTGGAGTAATTTAACAGATATACGAGGATTATTTTTTTTTTTCAACCTCCGATAGGCTATAAAAAACGGATTCAAATACAAAAAAATATTTTATTATCAAAAGTAAGGTACAATGCTATACAATTTTCTACATAATCACCTAGACGATTGAAGCATTTTTTACATCTGTGAACAAGCTTTATAATAACCTCCTCGTAAAATGTTGCCGCCAATGATTGTGACGGTGTCTTCAGGTTCCACGCCACTTTGGAAGCACGATGCCTTTCCAGACCCCATGCAGGGGTCTCCCCAAGCAGGGGAGCATGGCAATGCCCATCATCATAGCTCTCGTGTAACCTAGAGTCCCTGTATAGAAGCGCAGCTTCAGAGTCTCGCAATACGCGACCTCCGCTCGTTGGTCGAAGCGTTCAGTTTACCGCCGCAGGCAATAGAGATTTTCCTCCCGTAGACTTAACATGGAGCGTCCGTGAAGCTATCAAAAATACGACGCTTCCGATGAAATACAGCTATGCACCATTCTTTTGCTTACTTATATCATTGCATGAAGGTTTACTCTATGTGTATATGCAATTATTTCTGGAAAAATCCCCTTATTTATTTTTAAATCTTCATTTTTGTGTTACGGTAGGGAAGCATACATGTAGTTTCACTTATCATTTGCTTAATATCTTAATATAACTTGTTTATTTCTATGTTTTAGGATATTTATTTATTCATTTTGTTATTATCACTCAATTATGCCACGGTAAAAGCAGTCTAATGCTTTTAATTTTGCTTTTATGCTCGTTTAAGCGGATCCTTAGCTTGGCAGGTTTTGGCAGCAGCAACGCTCGCCAATTTTTTATCGCGTGCGAGGATTTAAATTTACGTTCTCTTACTCTTTTCGCATCGGAACTTTTTTTTGTTATTAAGGTCTTATTTTTTCCAAATAGCGCCCCCCCCCCCACCCCTTTTAATTAAAAAAAAGTGACTTCTTTATCGGTTTACAAAAGTCGTACAATATACAATTTCAGACTTTATAACTTAGATTAAAGCACATTTTCTCTGAGGGATGGTAGAAATGAATTTATTTCTGAAAAATTCAAGTTTTAAAGACCAGGTATTGAGACTTTATTTTTCTTAAACGTTCTTTTTTCTTTATTTTCATATTTTATGCTTCATAGTTGATTCATTTATTTCCCAAAGCTAATTTTTATTTACACTAAATATCCTATAAAAAGAATTGGTAATAATGTAAAAGTTTCACCCTAATACATGACGGGATCATCTAAAATGTATTAACAATGCTGTAAGAAATGCGCTGTTTTAATTACAAAGAATGATGCTGTAAACAAAATAATTTTTATTTTGTGTCATTTTTGGCAGACAAACTGAAAATGAAAAACATTCTGATTCCTTTAAATATCTTTGGTACAGAATATAGAATACATAAATACAGCAGGGGGGGGGGGATCTTTACGCATCACGTGCGTAGGCTCCTAGGGCACCATAAAAGGGGGTAGCTTAGGGGGGGGGGGGCTACAGCTGACTTTAAAAAAGAAGAAATTTCCTGTTGAATTTTGACGACATTTATGACCGTCTCTTAAAAACAATAAACGCAGATGGATGGATGCAGTGGACTTTCTTCTTCCAATTCAAAGTTTAATTTTTATTTGTATGAAATAAAAGTATGTGAGAAAAATGTAAAACACACTGTACTTAAGTCAGCTCTTTCAAAACATGAAAAAGTCAACATTTTGTACGCTTAAAAAAGGTGAGGAGAAAAGCCCTTTTACTTTTGAAATTGAGTGGCACCCCCCCCCCCCCCTGCCTTTCACCCATCCGATCCCCCCGTATGAGCTGCGTATGACCATATGTTGTTTTTTTTTGTTAAGTAATCTAGAAACCTGGATGAATGAAGTTAAAAAAAAAATCAAGACTATAAAGTACGAGTAAAATCAAGTATTAAAAAAAAGATTAAAATAGAAACATTCTTAATGAATTCATTTAAATATCTCGGATATAAAAAAAAATCTCATAACTACAACAATGCAAAATATGAAAAATTTATGCTTTTAAATTTTCCCAACATTTCAAAAATGTGTGGAAAAGTGTCTTTACCTCTTAACGCATCGTATGTTGCTAAAGTAGCAGTTTTGCGAACTAGAAAATCGGACAGAATACAGCGAGCGATTACGCGCCAATTCTCGCTCGCGCTTTTCTGCAAGCAACCTCATTTGGTAAAGTCGCTCTCCGTATTGCACGACTCTGAAGCAAAGCTTCTATATAGGGACTCTAGTGTAACCCAACGGTTCCTCTAGCAATTGCAATGGGACATTTTTGAACACCCACCATAAAGTTTTGACCAACCACCAAGTGACTTTCACCTGTTCCCTGAACTGAAGCAGGGACCTGGAGACCCCTGCTTGGGGTCTGGAAAGGCATTGTGCTTCCAAAGTGGTGTGGAACCCAAAGGCAGGGTCACAACTCAAATCCAATCATTGGCGGTAATATTTTACGAGGAAGCTATTATAAGGCTTGATCACAGATATAACAAATGCTTCAATTGTCAAGGTGATTATGTAGAGAATTGTAGAGCCTTTGTTTCTTACTTTTCATCATAAAATACTCTTTGTATTTGAATCCGTTTATTTTTTATAGCCTATCGTAGGTTGAAAAAAAAAACCTCATATTTGGTGCAAGGTTACCATGGTAATGCAACGTTTCGCCAATTTCTGTGTAAGACACCAGAATTCGCTGTCAAAAGAAAGAAAAAAAGAGCATTCGTCAGGCTGAAAGGTTACTTTCAATTATTTAATGTTCATCGGGTTCATGCTTTTGCTTTCCCACTAATAATTAATTTTCCACAAATTCGTAAGTTATTTTTATTCCACATGATCAGATTGAAGGCTGGTTAAGGCACATCTTGGTTGCGTTCATAAGACTTCAAGAGCTCTGTGCCGATGAAAGCGGAAGTATCAGAAATTTACTTGGGCTGAATTTAGTCCGGCAACCGGAAGCTAAGTGAAAATTATGACAGAGAAAGTAAGTACAGAACTAGTCTTTAAAAATCAATCCAATTATGCATTTGTGTGTAATCTGTTATGTTTTCCATAAAATGTAATAAATATCCCCCTTAACCCCCGAAAAATATTTGATTTTTTTTTTTCATGGGCGATTCTCTGTAAACTCGTAATTAGTAGTCCGTAACAATTATTTTTGAAATAATAAAGTAATTATCACTTTTAATACAAGTAAAGCATTAATACTTTGTGACCCAATTGTATTTGGAGATATATATATATATATTTTTTTTTTTCTAGAAATTATCTAAGCACCAAAAACAATCCCCTGGCTGTCCCAATCCTATGGTCTAACACTTAAAGGCAATATTTCAAAAAACCTATTAACACTACATAAATTTGGCAATTAATATCTACAAATAGAATAATGCAACATATATTTTTTTTATAAAACAGGTCTAATTACATATTTCTAAAACTTAAAATTGTCATGTAAGTTCCAGGGCCGGACTGACCCGCCGGGCAACCGGCCGCAGGGCCGGTGCGCCCCCCGCGGGAAAAATTACCTTTTTTTTCATTAAATTTCTGAAAAAAAAATTTTTTTTCCTTGTTTCTGTGTCTGCAGTTCTTTTTATTTGTTTCACTCTCCATTCCTGATGCTACGAATTTCTTCAGTACTCCAGTAAGGCTGGCTACTCGCTGAGGACCCTGGGATTATCTTGCTGACGGCAGATTCTTTTCAAGGCGTGCGTTTTCGTCCCCTTCATTGTCACCACTGATACTACTGCTTACACACGGGAATTTTAGCTGTGATGATTTGGGGAGAGGAGGGCAGTAGATAAAGAAGATTCAACTGGTTTTTCTAGAATGCTTCCGGTTATTGATTAAGAGTATATAATCGGTTATTGATTTCATTACCGTTTTTTGCAGTGATTTTAATTAAAGCCCCCACCCTACCTGTTTTTAAGAACACTGCTGTATGCTAAGCTAAGAGTTTCAAGCATTTTTGCGAATTGAATTTTGAAAAGACTTTAAAAGAGATTTTGAAACATGGGAAAAAAACTAAGCGAGTTCGTTCAGTCTAAAGCCAGGAACAAACACCACAGACCAGTAATATAGCTAATTTTTCAGCGCCCCGTTGTGTGTTTATTGAGCCCTTCTGACTGTTAACAGCGCCCTGCAGCCTTATTGTTGCTCTTGTTAGCATACTTCTTCTCATGAAATTCATGTTATTGCGACAAATAGTTTTTTTTTCCTCTGAAAAACACCCTCCTCCCTTTTTCCCCTCAGGCCCATAAGGAGATTTTAAAAAATTACTGCTGTGTGCTAACAATTTCATTTAGGGTCTGTTTTTGCGACAGTGAATTTAAAAAAAACTTAAAAAGATATTTTGAAACATAGACAAAAAACTAAGAATTCGTTCTGTCTAAAGTCAGGGACAAACACCTCGTATGAGTAATAATTAATATTTTGTAAAAGGCCCGTTGTGTGAATATTGCGCCCTTCTGACTACTTACAGCGTCCTGCAGCCTAATTGTAGCTCTTGTTAGAACACTTCTTCTCCTGAAATTCATGTTATCGTGACAAATATGTCTTTTTTTTCTGAGAAACAAACTCCTCCCCTAAGTCAATAAGAATTTTTTTTTAAATTACTGCTGTATGCTAACAATTTCATCCGTTTTAGCGACAGTGAATTTTGAAAAAAACTTCAAAAGATATTTTGAAAAATAGAAAAAAAAAATAAACTAAGAGTTCGTTCAGTCTAAAGTCAGAGACAAACACCTCGTACTAGTAATAGTTAATTTTTAACGCCCCGTTGTGTGTTTTCTTGGGACCTTCTAACTGTTAACAGCGCCCTACAGCCTTATTGTTGCTCTTGTTAGAATACTTAAATTCATGTTATTGCGACAAATTATGTTTTTTTTTCCTTTGAAAAACGCCCTCCTCCAGGTCCATAAGGAGATTTCCCTAAATAAATGTCTAATTCTAATGTCCCTTCATATATTCTCTCATTTGTTTTCGGAATTGTTATTAGCTTCAGCTCATTTACTTATTTTTAAAAATTTGTTCACAACTATTGATGCATTTTCCGTTATTTGCACGTAACATAATTTTATGTTTTTATGCTCAACTGTGATATATTTTCCATTTGGATGTGGTAGTATTTTATATCAAAAGAGCAATTTCTTCAATTCTATGGTACGACAGTCCGTTTTCAAATAATATTAAAACTTAAAAATTGTACTTTCATTTTACTAAACATGAAATAATTTTTTCAACTGTGCATCGTCAACCAATACTATTTTGATTAGCTTGAAATAGTTATATAGCCTTTAAAATCTTATTTTTGTTTCATGTATCTGAGAAGCAGAAAAGTCAATGCGTTACAGATAATTATTTTTGTAAACCACTTTTTTATGTTCATCATGATATTTTATTTTTTTATCTGGTAATATTTTACGAGAACGAAGCAATTTATCGAACGCTATGGTGCTGTAATCAAAAATTATTTTGAAGCTTTAAAAAACTTTGTGTTTCTTTTATTATGTGTGAAATTTTTCAATTGAACACCGTGAACCAATACTATTTCAAAACGGTCAATAGAAACTGGAGAGTCAATGCCTTACAGTTAATTATTTTTGTAAAATATTTTTGCAAAATATTTTTGCAAAATGTGTTCTCAATATTTAAGGATTTTATGCCATTTTTACATTCATCGTATTATGTTTTTACGTTCAATCACCCTATGTTTCAACTTTTGATCTGGCAGCATTTTAAATGAAACAAGAAGTTCTGTCAAGAACTAAACGAGCCTACTTTCCCGTACATCGAAATCGGCATTGTAGCATCTGATCAATATTCTCTTGATTATCTGAAACTGAAAATTATGTCAAACATACCTCTATAGCACTTAAAGCTGATTTCTAAAGCAAAATATACCCCTCTCATCAGATGAAATAGACACGTAAAAATTAAATAAACGAGTCAATTAAGTTTTGTCGCACCTTTTAAAGAATGTAACTGTTATAGTTCTTCCGTAGAAAAATTCCACAATCGTTTTCAAAAGAAAAAAAAATAAACAAATAAAATAAAAGTACAAAGAACTTCAAAACACATTTTATCAAAGAAAGAAAAAAAAAACTCGTTCGTTAATAAAATGTCTTGAATTTCATTTTTAATCCGTTGCCAGTTGTTAAATATAAATAAAGAATAAAATGCTCTCGTGAATGAAAAATTTTTGTTAACAAAAAAAAAAAAAAAAATATCGTCTGCCAAAAAAAAAAATCATAATAATAATAAATTAAACAAAACAAATAAATAAATAAACAAAAAATCGTCTGCCCAGTCAGTCATTTTTTTCTGAGCCTGCATTTCCGCCATGTCTGCGGAGTCGGAGTCGGAATCAGAGTCCTCACAGAAGATTATTCAGAAAAGTACTTTACAATACATTATTTATCAAAACCATTTTCTTACAAAGTTAGTTTGAAGGAAATCCGCCTTGAAGTTCAGAATCAACATTCAATTTAAATTTCTCCGTAGGCGCTCATGTTAAAATTTTTTCTGAACGGTTCATCATTGAACGAAAAATTGTTCAAATTGAAAAGTGAAATATGGGAAGGAGCCTCTCCGAGATCTTTCGAACAAAAAAAAGTTTATTCAATTCCGACGGTTCACTTAAAAGTTATTAGGTGGGGAAAGGTTGTTTGAACGGTTCAATGTTGAACGAAAAAAATGTTCAAATTGAAAATTTAAATACGGTAATGAAGCATCCTTGCCGAGATCTTTCGAACAAAAAAAAGTTTGTTTAAATCGGACTGTTCACTCAAAAGTTATTAGGTGTGAGAGCTTTTTTGAACGGTTCAATGTTGAACGAAAAAATTGTTCAAATCAAAAATGTAGGTACGGGAATGAAGTATCCTTGAAAAGATCTTTCGAACAAAAAAAAGTTTGTTCAAATCGGACTGTTCATTCAAAAGTTAGTATCGCGGGACCGGTTATTTGAACGGCTCAAAGTTGAACCAAAAATTGTTCAAATCAAAAAATCAAATATGGGAATGAGCTGTACTCGCCGAGATCTTTCCAACAAAAAAAAGTTTGTCCAAATCGGAATGTTCATTCAAAAGTTATTAGGGGGGGACAGACAGACCGACAGACCGACCGACAGACACACAAATTCCCCATCTCAATACCCTACTTTCAAATTTTTAATTTTTCGATATTTATTTAATTTTTTTGTTTCTTTTTGACTTTTTTTTACTGGGCGATATTTTTTTTACTTGGCGATATTTTTTGGACTTGGCGACATTTTTTGGACTTGGCGACATTTTTTAGATGCATTAAGCCAATTTTAATGCTTTTTTCGTTTCTTTTATTTTTAACGGGAAAGTAGGCTAAAAAGAAATTCACCGAAAGTTTTTTAATTATTTTAAAGCTTTAAAAATCGTATATTTCTTTTATTATGTATGAAATAAGTTTATCAATTGCGCACCGTTAACCAATACTGTTCTAAAACGTTCAATATACAGGGTGTCCACTCCAATCGTGGACCAATAGCTAATTTCTAAACCGTTAGAGATAAGCATAGAGTTTATTTGGGAAAAAATCTCCAAATTATGAAAGAAATTTTGTGTCTATTCAATGTTTTTCAAAAAATCAAATTTTGAAAGAGTTACAAAATTTAAATTTTTATACAGCCCCCCAGTCCTATCAATCATATTTAGTAAAACATTCCTGACACTGCAACGTTTAAAACTAAAAAAAAATCACTCTTCTACGACAAAAATTGGCCGATTTATGACGTTTTGAAAAATCAAGATTTTGAAGGATTTCTCATACGGTCCCTTAAGCGATCTCTCGATAACGTCATGAAACAATGCAAAATCTTGATTTTTCAAAACGTCATAACTCGGTCAATTTTTGTCGTAGAAGAGTGATTTTTTTTAGTTTTAAACGTTACAGTGTCAAGAATGTTTTACTAAATATGATTGATAGGACTGGGGGGCTGTATAAAAATTTAAATTTCGTAACTCTTTCAAAATTTGATTTTTTGAAAAACATTGAATAGACCCAAAATTCCTTTCGCAATTAGGAGATTTTTTCCTAAATAAACTATATGATTATCTCTAACTTTTTAGAAATTAGCTATTGGTCCACGATTGGAGTGGACACCCTGTATAATCAGGAGAGTCAATACCTTACAGATCAATTCCTTACAGACAATTGTTTTTGTAAAATGATTTGTAAAATTTGTTCATAATTATGTAGATATATATTTCGTCATTGTACATAATATCATTTTCTTTTTTTTATGTTCACCACGTAACTTCAATTTTGTTCCTGGTAATATTTTCGACGAGAGGAGCAATTTATCGAAAGCTATTGTATGGTATAATCTCCATATATTATTTCTCTAAGCCGAATCCTATACCCGGTCGAAACTCGCTCATTTCTTTATCGAATTTCAAGAAAATTTATGATTTTGAAGCTTATCCCGTGGGCTATTGACGAAAATTAGACCCACCCTCTAAAAAGTGTCGGTTCGTTTTTTATTCGAACTTCAATTTTTGGGCACAAAATTGACTCTATCTAGCGAAATAATTGTCGTATCGTCTCCATTTTGATTTCATTCGAAAGATTAAAAAAAATGCGTTCTTTAGAACGTTTCTCCGCTAGCGCCGCGTAACGAGAATCTCGACAATCCACGTTTATAGCGACTTATAAGCGATTGAAGTTTGAAAAGTTAAATTTTTTGCCTCAACTGTCAAAATCGTTACATGTTGTTTTAAATCAATTTTAAATGCGACATTTCAAGCAAGGCTTAGCTCGGTAAACCTTAATTGTAACTTTTATTGTTTCAACAATACTATGGTAGTTTTGCGGATAACGTAGTATTTAGTTAAGTAGTAGCCTTGGGTATTTGATTTTAATATAGGGTATCACTTTTGTAGTAGTTGTAAAAGTGAACGTGTCTTTGATCTTTTGAAAAGTTGTCAGAGCGACGGCAAGTAGATGGCGATGTTGTGCAAATGAAGCCAATAAAAATTGTCGTAAAAAATTTTAAGTTTAGACGGGTTTGTTTTTTTTTTTTTTTTTTTTTTTTTTTTGCGGAATTCCGCACGGGTCACCTAGTTCATTATAAGGCTTAAAATCGTAATTTTTTAATGTATAAAATAGATTTTTTTCAGCTGGAATAATGGTGAACCAATACTACTTTAAAACGTTCAAGATACGATAGAAAGTCAATGCTTCACAGTTAATTATTTTTGTAAAAATACTTTCATCATATTTGTTCATCAGTTATTTACCAGATTTTGCAAAAACATCATATTATTATTTCTTTATTTAAATTTTCAAATGACATTTTAATTTTTGATTTGGTAAGATTTTTGACAAAAGAGCAATTTAGCAAAAGCTGTAGCATGGTAATCAGTTTTTTAAATTGTTCTAAAGTTTTAAAATCGTATTTTTGTTTTATTATGTATGAAAGTAGTTTGTCAATAGCGCACTGTTAACCGTGTTTTAAATCAATAAAGAGAAAGCAGGCGAATCAGTAAGATTTAATCTGTTGAGGTTGTGAGTACATTACAC